>JAODUP010000005.1:50000-60000 GCA_025642065.1 Paralvinella palmiformis | reverse complement strand
TGTGTTTTAGCGCTCTCTCTCTCTCTCTCTCTCTCAGTGTGTGTGTGTGTGTGTTTAGCGCTCTCTCTCTCTCTCTCTCTCTCTCCTCAGTGTGTGTGTGTGTGTGTGTGTGTGTGTTTTAGCTCTCTCTCTCTCTCTCTCTCTCTCTCTCTCTCTCTCTCTCTCTCTCTCTCTCTCTCTCTCTCAGTGTGTGTGTGTGTGTGTTTTAGCGCTCTCTCTCTCTCTCTCTCTCTCTCTCTCTCTCTCTCTCTCTCAGTGTGTGTGTGTGTGTGTGTGTGTGTGTTAGCGTCTCTCTCTCTCTCTCTCTCTCTCTCTCTCTCAGTGTGTGTGTGTGTGTGTCCTCTATTAGTGATGAGACAACCAACAAAGGGCAGAAAATAGCTGTTATAATGAAACTAATTTGCTAATTTGACACCTTTATCATCATAAGAACATCATTTATTGATCTCTTGGTACCTTTATGTCATATGTTTGTTCGCTGCTGAACTGAGAACGATAAACGACAAAAGGAAAGAAGTAATTTGTCATCAACATAATCTCTTCTTTACACTGAAACAATCATTTCGCTCGACAATCGATTATTGAATGAAACATAACACTAAATAAATACAAGGTGCAACTAAGTTATGATTTAACATTACAGTGTTCCCCGTTTAAATACGGCTATCCAATTTCGCAGCGGTATACTGCGTTATAACAAACCTGTACGTTATAGAGGATCGTTGCTAATAACGACCGAATAATCTATATCTGGCTGTTATAAAGTCCTCGAACAAATACGAATACACCAATAAATATGCGATTAATCGTCGGATAAATTAATCCATTCTCGAACGTGTTATATATGATTGTTGTAGGTTAAACGCGGATGGACGTAGGCTAAAACGCGAATAACCGTAGTATGGTAACTTGTTGATATTAGTTTATGTTGCATCACAGCATGTCTTGCCAGTTGTTCACCTGCTTTTTGGTTACTTAATTGTAATACACTTCGACTCCATCCCCCTGTCAAGGTCTCGCCAATGTCAACTTTAGCGCGTTTCCCAGCGGGATGGGATGTTTATTTACCTCATTCTAACCTATATGTATGTGTATACGTATATTACATACGAACGGATGCACCTACACAGGCATTTATTTATCTTCTAGAGCTCGCAGTCACAACTGGTGATTCGTCGCGCTATTTCCACGCACGCACGCACGCACGCACGCACGCACGCACACATGGGCACGCACGCACACATGGGCACGCACGCACATGGGCACGCACACACATGGGCACGCACACACATGGAAACACAAACACACACACACACACACACACACACACACACGCATTTTAAATGTCTGAGCCAGGAAAGTAGCCGCTCCTCCGCTTTAATCCTCTATCGATGAATCGTCCAGAAATTTTATTCGGGATTCGACCAATCCCTACACAAAAACGATGTCATCATCATGATCATCATCATCATAGCCCTATCCCTCGGTCTAGCTCAATTCCAACACGTGGTTCAGATACGATATATAGCATATAGCTAGCCGTAATATTTCTATTTTTGAGAGTTTCTTGTCGGGGGGGAGGGTCGGTAAGAGCTTCCTCAACTCACCGAAGGCCACATTGAACGCCTCAACTCGGATCCTCTCCCGGGTGGCGTGGGCCGTTCGGTACTTCTCCGTCGCCCGCCGACGTCGACGTCGCTCTTCTCGCGTCAGGTTGACGCCGCCGCCCCCGCCGTCGTCGTCGAGGCGACGTCCGACGCCGCCCCGACGACAGGACGACGTCGACGTCGGCGAACCGTGCCCGACGACGACGCCGACATCCAGACTCGTGCTGTCAGCCTCCGAATCTTCTCGCTTCAACGACGACGACGGCTGTTGGAGTCGGCGCGATGACGTCAACGGTGACCGGAAGTGTTGGTAGTGCTGATGATGGTGATGGTGGTGATGATGGTCGTCGTCGTATTCGTCGTCGGCCGACGACGGCACGATCTCCGGAATGTCTGGAACCGACGGCGGGAGTGTAATGGCGAAGTTCATCGTATTTATTGTCGACGGCATCGGCGGCGATGATGATGGTGGTGGTTATGGTGGTGGTGTCGGGTGATGACGTCAGGAGGTGACGTAAAGTTATGACGTCAGTGGTGTCGTCGGGTGGTGGCGTGGGGACAGAATCCGATCTCCGAAAGTTGATCCCGAACGCCGTGACGTCGCAGAGGTCGAGGCCACTACAACGCGGGAAAAGGTCGCTGAATGCAGAACTTCTTCGACGATCTTCAAAGGCAGTTCCGGATTATCGACGGGTACAGATGGTGCCGCGTCCAAATTTCCAGGCGTGTCTCCGCGTCCGCCTATTGAAGGCTAGTCGGAGTTCGGATCGCGTCCTGTCCGGATCTCGTCGTTTCCAGGTTCTACTCAGCACCAAGACCGCGTCCTCCGATCGCATACGGGCTTCCTTTTATAAACCTGTGAACGAACAAGCCATCACTCAATTACCCAAATAAGCAAGCTAGCAAACAAACAAACCAAAATACAAACAAACGAAGGTGAGCGATAATAGGCTAAATATTAATTGCCGGTCATCGGGAGGGGGTGGGGGTGTCCGAATTAGTAATTTGGCATCTTAATGTCGGCCCTCGTTGACATTTATAACTCTTCCCGTGGACGTTTATTGATATGTTGCGTGCAGCCCCCGAATGCTGGATCAACGACGAAAGGACCAAGTGTGGGGCTAATTAACAACGGTTGATAACCGTAGACAATGGGGGCGGGTGGGGGTGGGGGGAGTCCGGTGTATGCCGCGGCTTGTCGGGTCGCCGCAGACACGCCTAACACAGGTCAGTCGATTGTTTAGCGACCGCACGATGTCGCCGAATTGATTTCCGAAAACGATTTCCCGAATGATAATTTCATTAGCGGCCCGCTGAACGGGTGGCTCGCCGCGTGTCGGCGACGCTCGACGGAGATCGGTCACGTGACGGGTCACGTGCCCGCCGGTCGCGCGGTTTCGACGGTCGGCTCATCTCGACTACGTCTGCGGTGTCTGAAACCGGAAACGGAACTGTCTGCGTGCCGGCGAGCTGGAGTATTGTGTCTGTCCGTCTGTCTGTCTCTGTCTCTCTGAGAGGTCATCTATGGTCGTAGTTTGGGGATGTTCTTAGATTACACACCTGAGTTACTGACTGATTGGCGCAGGGAGGGTCGATGGCACGTCGAGATCATGGCGATTATAGTAATAATAGTGATGATGATGATGATGATAACGATGATGATGATGATGATAATAATAATACTAATAATAATAGCTACAACAAGAACAAGAGCAAGAAGAAGAAGAAGAAGAAGAAGAACAACAACAACAACAATAATAATAATAATAATAATAATAATAATAATAATAATAATAATAATAATAATAATAATAATAATAATAATAATAATAATGAACGTATAGTTATGAAGCGCTTAACCATAAGTAACATTCCCTGGCTACTTTATAATCAAAGCCAAATTAAAAAATTTGATGTATAAATATTGAATTATTGTGAGAAATTCAGTTTTGATCCGATGTGTTCACCTCGTATGATTGACTGGCTCATACCTATGTTTGTGAGTTAACATCCGTCAATAAGGATTCGTCACTCGAACATTAATAGTTCAATTAACTTCAGCTTCTTATGGATTCACCAGATCGTTGATTTATACTTCTTTATATCCGATTGAAGTGTTTACACTGACGAGTTTCAGATCATATCTAGATCGTGAATGATCTTTGTTTATTTATTTATATTTTCTAGGGAAAAGAGTTGATATTCAGCTCTGTGATATTCAGCGCTGTGATATTCAGCGCTGTGATATTCAGCGCTGTGATATTCAGCGTTGTGACTGGTGAACACAATCATTAGCAAGACAAATATTCAAAACCTGTATACGATAAAGTTATTCTATATAATAAGATAATATCTATACTACCAGAAATTTTCAGGTAATCTGTATTAAATCTCAATTAGCAATAGACGTATTACCTGAAAATTTCAGATAATATACATATTACCTGATTATACAGATTAACTGTGAGATATCCATAACAGAAGCTTTATTAACTATACGGATGAATTATTTACGCTAGATTGTTATTGTTAAAAACAGGTTTACAAAAAATAGTCCTCTTCTAGAACCTTTCGGGCGCTCCGATAGCGCAGTGATTAAATATTGCGTTACAAACTTCAATGTTGTGGGTTCGAATACATGTGTTTGTGGGCTATTTCCTTAAAACTATGCCAATCTACCATTTCACTCACTCACTCACTCACTCACTCACTCACTCACTCACTCACTCACTCACTCACTCACTCACTCACTCACTCACTCACTCACTCACTCACTCACTCACTCACTCACTCACTCACTCACTCACTCACTCACTCACTCACTCACTCACTCACTCACTCACTCACTCACTCACTCACTCACTCCTCCCACTCACTCACTCACTCACTCACCACTCACTCATATCCTACTCACCACTCACTCACCACTCACTCACTCACTCACTCACTCACTCACTCACTCACTCACTCACTCACTCACTCACTCACTCACTCACTCACTCACTCACTCACTCACTCACTCACTCACTCACTCACTCACTCACTCACTCACTCACTTATATTTGCATTCAAATTAATATTTTTATGACTTGCAATTTTGATCTAGTAAGTTCCTTAGCAGTCTAGACACAGACAGGCATTTTATCAATTGCAAAAGACACCTATCTGAGATTGTTACTGCAATAGGGTGATAATTAACTCTTACATGACTCATCCAATCAAGTACTTGTTTACGGCTGGATGAATCGAATTAATTAAGGTTGATCGATTCGAACCGGTGGCCTCTCGCATTCGTGTTCACCACTCTACGCACTGAGTCGTGTATACTTATATAATTGCTCTGATGCTCTTGTTTGATTATGAACGGCGGTGAGTAGGGGGGGGGGGTTGTAATGGTGATGGTGGGGTCTTTAAAAAAGTCAGCTACAATTATTTTAGAACTGGGAAATAACAACATTAACAACATCACCAACAAGATAATTAACCAACAGTAGTAACAACAACAAGACAGCAACAACAACAACAACCGGATTTCGTAGCCCAACCTGAAACGGATCAAGTTAGCGGCATCTCCGTTATCGGACGTCTTCGCGAGCAGAAAGTTGAGGACGCTCGCCTCACGAACAAAAATGGCGCCCTGTTACGGCCAATCACGTCACAGAACGGTGACCTATATAATACGTTATTATGTCGGGTTAATTTGTTCCAGTCCGCAATACAGAAGGAACTTACTAAGACTAATACATTTTACAAATAACGATTAAGAAAGCAGTTGAACTAAATGTTGCTCGATTGGCAAATGTTTATTTAGACGAAGTCGAAGACGCTGCCGATGTTTCATCGGTTAAGATTTTTTAAATGTCCGCTGAACGTCTGGAGAGCTCTTCATCGCCGCAAGTTAGGAGTAATTATTTCCGACATTTTCCGGATCGGAGTGGATTAGTGATTTTTCTTTACCGACGACACCGCTCATTCTCCCGGTCAAGGTCATTGAGACAATCGGGCGGTGAAAAATCCAGAGATGCCGTTAACTCCGAGATTCGAAACCAAGCCGAAGATCTAAAGCGCGCACGCCACCATCTACGTTATCGAGGCGCGTCTTTGTTGGTGCGGACCAGGCAATTTCTGTCTCCTTCTTCCGGTCGCAATACACCGATCAAGGACGTGCGGAGTTCAGATGGGCTTCCTCGCAAGCGCCGGTCCAATTCACACCTTTTGATGACGTCACGAGAATCTGCGCACCGCTAGACGCCCATTTCGCGAGCGGCTTCCGGCCTAAGTGCTCTTCACGCCATCTATCGGGCGCCAACTTGAGAGCTTTTCGCCAATAATTAGCCATCCGTTTGTTAGAGATGGTGCGAATGCATCGCCCGACCGATAGGTGGCGTGAGCTTCTGGCTGTCACACGACCGGCCGCAACGGAGGCGTTTACTTCCTTCTGTGACGTCATTCGATGCCCGTGACGTAAACGGAACTGACGTGTTCGGGGAGAGGTGTTAATATCCCGCGAACACGTAATATTAGCCGGCGTTGACGGCTAAATCATAACAGAGTCTACAAACGACAATAAAAGTGATTTATTTGTAGAAAATAACCGCCTTTTAAAACCATAATTCTATAGCATCTTTGATCGCTGACAGAAACAATGACCACATTGTTTGGGGTAGGTCGGGGTGGGGGGGGGGGTTGATTTGGAGTTGTTTATATGTGGTGGGGCAGGGATTGAGAGTTGGGGACGGGGGAGGGGGGATTATGGACGGATTGGATTAATTAGCCTAAACGATCTTGAAATGAAACGCTTTCTACTTTGGAATCTAAAAAATATATTAATATACAATATAAATATAATTATTAGGTGGGGATGCGTGTATGTAATTTGTGTGGTGGTGGATTTGTGTGGTGGTGCTGGGGTAGTGTGGTGGTGCTGGGGTAGTGTGGTGGTGGAGCCTGGTGGTTTTTCGTACGATGTGGGTGTATTATAGGCGTCGTAGTGAAGTGACTTGATGGTAGTGCATGTGGCTTAGACGTATTGGACAGACAGACAGACAGACAGACAGACAGACAGACAGACAGACAGACAGACAGACAGACAGACAGACAGACAGACAGACAGACAGACAGACAGACAGACAGACAGACAGACAGACAGACGGACAGACGGACGGACGGACGGACGGACGGACGGACAGACAGAGGTTTTCGAATAGATTGCTAAGATGAGCTGAGTCATGTCGAGAGAAGACAGATGGTTGTGGGAGGGGGGGGATAAGTCTAGGGAGGGTGACTGCGGATTAAGAAGGACGTAGACTAGGGAAGATCTTAATGGACTCGGTAAGGTTGATAATAAGGCGAGTTTATGTGAGCTAGGGCTGGTGGATGAGGACTAAGGACTGTGCATATAGTCCAGAAGGAGGGTGGATATGAAGAAAACTGGTCATTATAGACTAAGGAGGGTGGATCTCGATTGTAAAAAGTTGTTTCATGACTACAGACGATTGATGTAGACCAGAGAAGGTTGATTTTGACTGAAGATTTCGGACATTGGATGTGGCCGGGGATAGGGTCGATATGGACCGGGACTGGTGGATGTGGACCAAAGAAATCAGAGACGGGTAAAATGGAGGATGGCAATAAGCAGGTTCAGAGATAACGTAGGACACACACACACACACACACACACACACACACACACACACACACACACACACACACACACACACACACACACACACACACACACACACACACACACACACACACACATAGGCACATATTTCTGATTGAAAGTCGCATACGGTTTTGTGATGCTATACATGGTTTTTCTAGAGACGACACGGAACAGATAAATGAAGCTGAAACAAATAAAGGTAGGCTAAACAGGTAGCAGGTGGTTGGGTAGGTGTGAAGCGCGGAAGGTCGGCTGCAAATGACGTGGGACGCCGCGAAGGGCAACAGAAGTGGATACGGAGACTGGCTCCCGCTTATCAGACACCAGGGGCCGCCGCAACGAGGTTAACAAGCTCGCAGAGACGAGAGACTGATTGTTGCTGAGCCGAACGTCGTACGATGGTGCCCCCTAGCCATTACGGTGCTGCCCCCTAGCCATTAACCCCGTTCCTTACCTCGCTAATAACCTTCCGGTTAGACGGGCTACAATTAGCCCACCAGCCTCGCCATATGTTCAGCAGAACAACCGCTTGAACGGCAACAATAAAAAATAACATCTTTTAATCGCCAACAATTCCAAGCGGACATCGTTCAGACATCGTCTGCTGCGCGTCCTTGGCCGGACCGCTAAATGACAGACCCGAGAACATCTGGCGTTGTTTGGTCGCGGTAATTTCATTTCAACAACTCAAATAGCCGTCGAATTAAAAAAGGGATTCGTATTTTTGGTGCCACGAATGGGAAATCAGCTGATTTCCTTTTAATTCGATATTTACTTCCATCACGTGCCTTACCTAAACAAAGCCACTGGAAATCTCCCATTGGAGGTTAATAGCAATTCCTTTCTATTTATTTGACGACCGTGTTGACATATTTGTTGACATACAGCCTGTTTATGTCCTGTTTGTGTACTGGGTGGGATAAATGTTGACAAACCGCCCTAGTAGGATTCAGGGGGCGGATTAAACGTGTTAAAGGCGACAAATTGAGATTTATTGCCATTTGAAGGGCGTTCATACCTCCATTGGTTACCTGAACAGTTGTAACGGACAGCTGTGATGGACAGCTGGAGTTATTGCTCTTTGGGGATGTTGCCTCCACTGCCAGTGAGCAGGAGATGTTACAAATGACGCGGAGAAAGGATGTTGTGTTGAGAGGGGTGTGTTGGGAGCGTTAGGGATAACATTTAGCAGGATTATGTGTGGTTCGGGTTGGATGCGGTTTGGGTGGGATGTGGTTCCGGGGGGATGTGGTTTAGGTAGCATGTGGTTTGGGTGGGACTGCCATCATGGCGATGGACGAGGTTGGCGAAGAGATGAGCGAAGGGGACATGTCGGATGTGGTGGGGATGGGAGGATGTGGCATACCATGATAAGCCATATAATAAGCCATGAGATCCCTTGAAGCTGGAGGTGACATTATAAGTGAACTGCGAGGCATGTCTAGAAGGACAACGTGACGGCGAAGGATGATGTTGTTGATAAACGACGGCATACGGCGACTAAAGAGGATGTTGTGGGACAGGATGTAATCCGATGACGGTGGGTAACCGGTGGGGTGATGGTGGCGGGGTGAAGGTTACTGGGCGGGGATGTAACGGGGATACGACGATGTCAAGGTCAGCGGGTTTCGGGGAAACGCCGAAGATGTTGATTAGACGCGGATGTTGTGGGGAAGGCTTCGGGTGGGATGTAGTCAGATGCGTTGATACGCTATATAGCCACATATAATCAGCCTTGGTGAGGATGTGACGGAGACGTGATAGGAATCGGTCGCTGACGAATTGGGGATGTTGTGGCCAGCATAGGTGTACGGGGTACCGACCACGTGACGGGGAAGAACCGAGAAGCCGTCGGGGTAGAATCTTCGTGTTGCCGGGTCATGGCGCGGCTTAGCCCGTCTATCTCTGAGCTACTGAGTCATAAACCTTTAATTTGAGGAGGTCATCTAAAACTGACTCACTTCCGGCTGCGTCTAATGACTCTAGCACAATCCCATCCCGTCGCTCCAACACCCCCCCCCGCCAGGCCACCATTCTCCCACTATCAGATGTCTAATATAATCAAACTAATGATGATACATCATCATTTGAAGTGAATGCTTTTCGTCGGAAACGAAATCAATTGGAGAGAACAAGAAATTTCACAACAATATTTCCCGTTATGGTCTCGGGAAGGCTTCCTGTCTAGATATTTAATATTTCCCGTTATGGTCTCGGGGAAGGCTTCCTGTCTAGATATTTAATATTTCCCGTTATGGTATCGGGGAAGGCTTCCTGTCTAGATATTTAATATTTCCCGTTATGGTCTTGGGGAAGGCTTCCTGTTTAGATATTTAATATTTCCCGTCATGGTCCTGGGGAAGGCTTCCTGTCTAGATATTTAATATTTCCCGTTATGGTTTCGGGGAAGGCTTCCTGTCTAGAAATTTAATATTTCCCGTTATGGTCTCCGAGAAGGCTTCCTGTCTAGATATTTAAACTTTAGCTCCGTCACAGTAAAGTTGTATCAACCAGTGATGAGTCACATGTTAGACATGGTTCAGTCAACGGATTTGAATAAAGGTACGGGGCCCAGGAACTCGGACACTGTGGGGCTCCATAAATGCATGTAAAATTGACCAAATCACTGGGTCCAATTCTCTAACCTATACAAACGCGGGGTCCAGGCAGTCATTTCGCTTCGTCATAACACGAGGGGGGGGGTTCATATCGATTGTATTACTTA
>JAODUP010000005.1:37500-45000 GCA_025642065.1 Paralvinella palmiformis | reverse complement strand
ACGGAGAGATTATTTGGCGAACTTAATATCGAACTGTTTCCACGGCAACGTATACCGGCGGCGTTCGTCTCCGCCAATCAGAAGCGAGCATCCTAAGCGACGTATGATTTAAAGCCTATCAGCGTTCAGCTCACCTTGATCGAGCATCGCTTGACGCGTGCCAATATAGCGTCGGCTAATGGCCTGGGCGGGGCTTAACAGGTGTCAATCACGCCGGCGAAACCACGCCTCTGATGAGGAGCGGGGACAGGTAGGGAACCGAGGGGAAAATTGTAAAGGAGATGTGTTAGTTTTAACACACACCTACACTGACCCCTCTATATAGGACCGGGAATGGGATTTGATTAAATGATAACGTTGTACAGCGACGGCGATGTAGTGAGGGTTGATGCTAACAAATATAACAACGTGCGATCTGATTGAAACATCCTACGCCAATTCACAGAGTGATATGACACAATGCTATTTATCTACGTCCTTTCGACCATGTCTCCTCCTTGCGTGGTCCTGTGCACACAGCCTCACCTCCCCATATTACCACCCTAGATCCAAATATGGCTGAGTCAACTAACGAGTAAATCCAAGATTAGTAGGCGGTCGATGGATTTGAAACCTGGAACACTCAGCTTCTAGTTGGCCACTTTTACTACTAAGCTACCACAACTCATCTTTACATACACGGATAGGATCGCTCTTTAAGTACTATGAACCTCGGGGGGGGGGGGGGTGAGGTCACTGTCCTGGGTTCCACGTAAGCGGGTTTAGGGAGACCAAGTCACAGACGGTATAGTTAATATAATTATAAGAATTTAAAATTTGGATATATGTATGCATGTATGTTTGTGCACACGCACGCACACGCACGTAAATATTTTTTTTATTGATATGTATCAATACTTGATCGTATCTAATGATATACGATAGTGCTGGCAGAAGAGTAATTTTAGCGTATACATCGTTCATAACTATAATTGTTATTTTTGTGTACTCTAAATTAACGAAGGAAAAAATATATGTTGCTGCTCTATTTCCCCTTTTTAAAATATTGTCGGATTTATTGCTTCTCTGTTTGTTTCGCTTCAGTGTGTGTGTGTGTGTGTGTGTGTATATATATATATATATATATATATATATATATATATATATATATATATATATATATATATATATACGGTAATATAATAGCACATTAGTCTAACTATTCACCTATTAATCTATCTATCTACTATTAATCTATCTATCTATCTATCTATCTATCTATCTATCTATCTATCTATCTATATTATTTACCCATTTTTATATATGCCAGTAACTCCCTGTTTAACTAACCCTCGGTCTGTCCGTCCGTCTGCCTTCAGGCTCCACCCCCTCTCCCTACGTACCCAGTGTTTATTATAGAGTAGAATACGTCAGACAGCTAGCAGCCAATAAGCTATCACCTCGGCTTCTGATTGGTCCCTGGAGATTATTATCATTTTACACTGGTCCACCTGCGTCCAGTATAGAGCCACTGTCAATGTTGATTACTGCTGCTCTGGTCCCAAGGTACTATTATAATGGAGCCAACACTGTATGGAGTCTTATATGGCACTGTATGGCCGCGCATTATACCATACAGCAGCGTATAATATGCCGTATAGCGGTGTATAGCTATAGCTGTGAATAGAACAATGTAGGCCTGGGTTTAACGTGATACCCAAATCTCGTCATGTCTGTAAATATACGATCAGAGATTTTCTACTGTGATGATGCCGTATTGATGTGATATTATGAGGAAATATTTGTCCATCAATAGAATATACCGCTTCAGTGGTTGGATCTTCCCGGCTCTCTCTATCTATTTATCTATCTATTCATCCAATTAACCCCCTCTCTCTATCTATCTATCCCTTTGTCCATCCGTCGATTTAATTATTTCTCCCTCATATTTATTCATTTTACATATATTACCTAAAATATTGGCTGGTAAAATATCCGCTGACAAACGGACTGACCAACTGATTGAGTGCCTAACTAACTGAATAGCAGACCTACTGACTGACTGACCGACTGACTGGCTGATTGGCTGACTGACTGATTGACCGACCGACTGACTGACTGACTGACTGACTGACTGACTGACTGACTGACTGACTGACTGACTGACTGACTGACTGACTGACTGACTGACTGACTGACTGACTCACTCACTCACTCACCACTCACTCACTCACCACTCACTCACTCACTCACTCACTCACTCACTCACTCACTCACTCACTCACTCACTCACTCACTCGCTCGCTCGCTCGCCACACTCACCACTCACTCACTCATCCTCACTCACTCACTCACTCACTCACTCCACTCACTCACTCACTCACTCACTGAGTGGCTGAAGTCGCTGAAGTAGCGGTTCGATATTCATATTTGATTGATAGACCATAAATTTGTATTACAGTTAATGCACGTTATGATTCATTATTTATTTATTCCGTTATGATTAATAATTCTTTAAAACAATGTTAAACAATGTTAAACAAGATTTAAAAAGTAAAAATCGCCTTCGAACCTCTAAAATAAACAAACATGCTATCAAATAAATAAACAAACAACAAACAAACAGCCAAAAATACAAACAAACAAGCAACACAAAATAAACCATATAATGATAGTATTATCATTACACGACATTGTTAATAGATCCGACATAATAGATTCCAAGAGAAAAATCCCAAATATCTCCAAACAAAACAAAACAAAACAACAAAAATATTATGTCGATTTAATGTACCAGGGAATAATTTTACAGGTTTATCTTTTTACATCCACACTAACTAAAACATTCATTGGTCTATATAACGCTTTACTTGGGATTCTATATCTTTCTTCAGCCATGTAGTGACAACATAGATATGTCCTCTAAAAACTTATAGTTGAATACAACTTATAGAACAAAGGTAATAGAAACTGTGCCACGAAAGCAAATTCATTAAGCCCAAATGTTACCTTATAATACAACTACATCGCATCTTATGCCTTTAAGTAAGTTAGATATAATTAACTGATTAAGTTTTTAGACATTATTTATAACACTTTAAACGATTTTAAAAGTGCTAAATAATAAAATCTCACAATCTCTTAATTCTCACTGTTTCCAAGGCTGCTAAAGTAACATGTTGACAATGTCGTGTAATCGATGTCGTGTAGACAATGTCGTGTAGACAATGTATATGGCGATGATAAATATTCTAGTATTTAGTGCTGAGATGCTACTTCAAATTATTTGTTGGAATTGTTTATTTTCAGTTCAGGAAGCAAATTTGACAAATTTTAGACTCTTGGTGATTGAAATTTACTCGTCTGCCTTTTTTGCGCATGTCGGCTTAAACGTTGTCGAGTATTATAGTCGTAAAGTTTGTGAATATTGTGAATAATGTGGTTGACAGTTTGTCATGTACCCAGAACTAATTTTGTTATTGCTAATGTCCTGAATAATTGACTTGGGTGTTCATGGTTGGAAATATATTTTTTTTCTTTTCATATACAGACTTGAAAATAAATATGGAATATAATTTTATTGTTTGTTATTTCTTGCTTATTTCCAGCCAAAGTATCAGGATATGTGAATTTTATGTATTTATCGATATAATTACCCTAGGAGGAATATATTGATGCAGTTGAAAGACTATGGAGCTCTGTGCGAGCTCTGTGAGGCCTGGCATTGTCATCCTGGTACACAAAATTATGCCCAAATGTTAGACGAACAAATGGCAATAACCTTTCCTCCGGGATCTGTAAGTACTGGTACTGATCCAGGTTTTCATCGACGATGTGAAGGTCACATTTTCCACCATGGTGGAAGACACCCCATATGGTAACTCCACCGCCTACTGCTTGGACTCTAGGTACGATGCAATCTTCAGTATAGGCCTCATGTTGCTATCTGCCGATCCGGATACGACCATCTATCCGGTAAAGCAGGAATCTGGATTCATCGCTGAAGATGACATGCTGCCAATGACCTGGTCGCCAGCATAGATGGTTTCTAGCCCAATCCATACTTGCCTGTCGTTGTCTTTGCAACAATAAAAGTTTCTTCAGAGGTCTCCTGTCGAAGTAACCTGCACGAATCAATCGCATATTCACTAGCATTCTGGATACAGGGGTATTAGTGAACCATAACCACTCAGCACGAAGGGTGTTTGCTGACTTGGTACGCCCATTTCGGCACAAACGAACCAGATAGCGGTCTTCTCTTTCTGCTGTCTTACGAGGACGTCCGGGTCTAGCTCTGAGTGGGGGTACGACCGTCTCACGATTTCTCTTAAGCAGCTTTGAGACTGTTCCCTGTGCTCTACCAAGAGCTTGGGCAATGACCTCCTGTTTGCAACCCATACGCCACATGGCAAGAACTCGTCGATAAATTCTTTCATTAATATGACGGACCATGATGTCAAGAACCTTGCCCAAAACTTTCAGCAAATTCCACCTCCACGCCCGAGTGCAACTAGAGATATCAATAACCCTAACCCCTTATTTATAGAGCCTCAGATATCACGCCACATGGACCTTAGGTGTTTTATTGGTCACTCACTCACTCACTCACTCACTCAAAACAATACCACCTGTTGAAAACATATGCCAAAATACTCGTCACGTATCAATAATTACGTTGATACCACTGAACAGATCAGAAACACTAATCAACTGGTCATAATATGCTGTTCCACAAAATAATGCAACGGATAAAAAATATATTCCATACCTTTTTCATGTCTGTATATCGTTTTTGAATGATTTCTAGCTTATGTAGCCTATATTAATATGCAGTTCCGTTGAACAGACGTGTATGGACAAGGCTGTGGTACAGTAAATCTCTTGGCTTAATTTATGGCAAATGAACAACTGGATATTCTCTAAACTATATGATTGATATGTTCCACATACTCAAGTCCATCATCAAACACACACACACACACACACACACACACACACACACACACACACACACACACACACACACACACACACACACACACACACACACACGCGCACGCGCACACGCACACGCACACGCACACACACGCACACGCACACACACACACACACCAAGAAACTTTAGACTACTGACACTGGTGATGTGATGAGTACCCAGCTTCATGGAAATACGTGCGTTTCCATTTCTTTTATTATGCTTCGGATGAAATACAACAAAATTTCGTTTTTGTTCGTTCAATGATAATTTGTTCGTATATAATCACGGGGCCATAACTTTCAGATCATATTCATACATATGTTATTAACATTTTGATTGCTGTGATATATTGTTGTATCATCGGCAAATAATACGCACACAGTACGGAACCTTGTAGAACACCACAGGTAATTTCATGACATCTGGATTGAGTGCTGCATTATGATAGAAACTGCGACCTATTCCGCAAACAGTTCCCTAACCAATCCAGGGACATGCCTCGTACACCGAAATGGTAGAGTTTGTTCAAATTCCTTTTTGATGATCTATAGTGTCAAGCGCATTGAAGAGGTCCAGGAACACCGCCACGATAGAATATTTCTTTTCAATGGAGGTAACTAAGTGAGACGTAAATTTAGCTACTGCATCAATGGTACTGTGTTTCTGGTGAAAACCATATTGATTTTCATATATATAAATCTTATAGAGCATTTCATGTACTTCCCCAACAGTATTTGTGATAAGGGGGAACGTGGCCTGTAATTCCTCATATCGGTTTAATATTTAGATTTGGATATCGGTATCACTTTTGTCATCTTCATGCTCCTGGATATGTCATCTGTTTATAATGTTTTTGTTTATTATTGTACACATAAGAATACACATGGATTGATTAACGGTTTTTAGGAGTTTCGTACTTATGCCGTCAGGATCAGCAGAACCTTTCTTCGGTTTAAGGGACACTACTCTATGGTTATTTAAGAATGCGATTGATCACAAATGATTTGTCCGGAACAGGGATCCATTAGGCGAATATTCGAAATAGTTTTAGGATCCTTTATGACGTCAGTTTCAGTTTTAAACACTTCCGGTGATATTGCTCTAACTGTTTTATTTCACAATTGCGTCGTTCATTATCTTCCACGTTTTTCTCGCGTCATTTTAAAATTTAGCCAATTCAGAGGTATAGTAATTTTGTTGATGAATTGTATTTTAATTTATTATATAAACTTCGATATTTAACGAAATAATCAAACGTTTTACTATCTTTGGGTTTACAAATATTTTCTCTATAGTTATTCACGATTTTAGTAGACACGGAGTCATCCAAGATACCCTAATAAAATTTTATTAAAATTTGTCATCCAAAAACCCTAAATTTGGGGGAATTAGTTGGGGGGTGAGCACCCAAAGAAAAATTAAAAATCCCGGGGGGGGGGGGGGGAAAAAAAAAAAAAAAAAAACGTCCCCGTTAAAACTCGCCAATTTGCGCAGAATTGTTTCACATCTTCTATTAATCGTGCGTTGTTCATTAATATATTGGGAGCGCTATTCACCTCTCCTCTGACAGGTTTGTGCACACCACGAATAATCTCAGCAAATATTGTCTAAAATTCGAGGTCTTTAAATGCTTCTGAAACTGTGTTTCCAAATGCTATTCGCAGTGGGTGTCTTTACCATCTTGGACAAAGCGTTTATCGCGACAGTTACAATTTGGGATGTAAAGTTCGATATGATGAAGATGCTGCATTTCTACATCAAGTAAAAAAATTAATATGTGCTTTGGCTTTCCTTCCTGCCAAATAGAGGACCAGTTACCAGACGCCATTCTCAACTATTTTGAATCAGTCTTCATTAGTTTACGGGCTCGAAATGGAAGAAGGAGGGAACTGCTCCAATAAAATCTGCTCCACTCAATTCGATGAGATGAAGTTTAATGCAACCGAAGATAGGAAGACAACAACACGACACTTCTGTCTGAAATGGCGTACCATTTGTAATTTTATTATTTAATAAACAATATACGGTGTTTTAAAATTCTACTTTCTAGCACATAATTTCAGTCAAAGTCAGAAAACATTGCTTTCTGTTCGACAGAAATAACTGTTTACGACGAATTCATGGTTAATGACAAGCTTTGGCGATGGCAATATCAAAGAGAATCTCTCTCTCGCCCCTCACTCCCCCCCTCTCTTGGTTTATAATTAATTTAATTTTCGTTTCCCACATATTTATACACTGGGACTATTTGAGAGTTAACATCAGCCTATCTGATCACTGTCTAGTTGGAAGAAGCTTATCTATAAGCATAACCAGATATGTTGATTTTTTGCCGTTTTCGTTTATAATTTCAAACTTCATTCTTGATAATATGATATTTATTTATTATTATGATACTATGAAGCTTTTAAAGATATTTATTCTGATATTTTACAATTTGCATTGTCTTTATTAGAGCTTAGTTCGTATAAGTTCGAATTATAAATTGGAAACTGAATATATATATATATATATATATATATATATATATATATATGTGTATG
>JAODUP010000005.1:0-32500 GCA_025642065.1 Paralvinella palmiformis | reverse complement strand
TGTTGTTTCATTTACGATTGCAATGATCACAACGGTCGTACGTTGGACTCACTGACAATCGAAATTTCAAACATTGTATTTCCTTATAATCAGCGCGATTTATACTGATTTAATGCTGCCGGGGCCGAAAAATTACTTTTGCAGATTTATAATAATAATGTATATTTAAAAAAGGACAGAGATGGCTTTCGTGATGAGTTAAATATATTGAAGAATTATTAATAATAAACAGAAATTATATATATATATATATATAATATATATATATATATATTACCTTTGGAAGTCGCTCGGCCCATTTAGCCTACCTTGTGCACAAAAGTGGCCGTAAAACATCAATCATCATCATCATATTATATATATAATATATATATATATATATATTATATATATATATATATATATATTATATTATATATATATATATATATATATATATAATATAATTATATATTATTATATATATATATATATATATATATATATGTATTGTGTGTGTGTCCACATCTAATCTAACGTATTGTACCGATCTCGATCAACCAGAGCTGACATCTGGCGAGCGGAGTTTGAACCATAATAACTTACAAGATTCCCATTGCAAGAAGAAAGTGACATTTGTAGTGATGCCAGCCTTTCTAATGTGATGCATTAGCATAATTTAGTTTTTGGTAATTCAATGTCTCTTGTTTAAGGTATAATTTAGAATGAATTAATACAACAGTTTACGAGTCAGAGTTTGATGACTCTCGAGTTTGATGACTCTATGCTTACCCGGAAAGCATTCAATTTGCAGATATACGAAGGTCGACATCTGCCCATTACAGATGGTGGACTTTGCTAGAATTCCGGGATCGCAGTAGGTTTTATCATAACAAGCTCTCTGGAGATGATTATAGTAACTGATATCCTTCTCGACCTGATCTGTGCACTCAAAACTCCTAGGATCCAGGATGTTCTTTCTGCAGAACCTATCTCCAGCGTCACGCACAAAAAGTGCCTGTTTGATACGGATATGATAATCCACTGGACAGCTGACATCTTGTATTTCCTTGGCGGTACACGTTGCAGTGTATTTATAGCCTGGTGACGTAAATATTATCTTGTTTATTTATAATTTATTCAAACAAGAAATAGACACTTCAGATTATTTAGATAAAGTAGAAATCTATGCAAGTAATTCAGCTTTGATCTGCACTAAGAGAACGGATACGAAGTGCAAGCAAATCAATGTGTTTCAGTGATATAAATAAATCACTCACTTGGTGGCGCTGTTACGCATTCATAATCGAAATATCCATAATCAGGAATGACGGCAAATCCGTCACAAAGAATCGTCGTAATTTCGGTAATCGTGAAGGCATCACAGGCTACCTTGCCATCACAGCTGGTTTTTACCAGCTTTAAGGTGTCAGAATGA
The DNA here is from genome assembly GCA_025642065.1 of Paralvinella palmiformis. NCBI lineage: Eukaryota > Metazoa > Annelida > Polychaeta > Terebellida > Alvinellidae > Paralvinella > Paralvinella palmiformis. The sequence continues at coordinate 31,083 of JAODUP010000005.1, read as the reverse complement.
ATAACCAGGTCAGAGCTACAGTCACTAGGTGTCGCCGGACACAGCCCAGTGCCTTCATCCTGTGATTGGCCAAAGCGACCGGTCATTATTTGGAGCACTTTTCCCGCTGGACATTTTCTCACCTCATTTGATGAAACGGTCACTCCGTAGCACGCCGTAAAATTCAACGCTTCGTATCCTAAAACAAAATACTATACTATTTTATTTGTTTCGAGTTCACAACCAGCTAGAACATATAACGGATTACAAAATAATAAATAAAGCTTACCAGTGATACTGAAGTGTATGTATGCCAGAAGTAAGAGTACACCGCGCATTTTCAGCTAACAACAAGTTGTCGATTTGTTATGAAAATCTCCTAATACGTCATTCCACTTGAAAACCTGTAAGTATTTGTCTCTCTCTCTCTCTCTCTCTCTGTTCACATGTCGTGATGAGTATTTATCGTTAGTTTTGTAGACAGTCTATTTCTGTAAACCAATTTGTTGGTGAACTTGGCATGTGAACAGTGTTACAGTGTCTAACTTCGTGGACATACGGGAAATGAAATATTACACTTATTGAGTTAGACTGCTGCCTTTAAAATGGATTTATGTTTACAGAGTTAGAATTACCCGGAGAAGTATCAAATGGACTAGGCAATACAATAAGCATGTGTGGAGATTGTTTTTGTTGTCAGACCAGGGCATTTTAATAGACAAACAGCGGAGATATGCACGAACGAGCACGGCAACTATATTGTAACATGGAAGGATATAGTCACTGTAGCTACAGAGTTGCGTGGATAGAATATATAACTGTCTAGCAGTCTGTAGGAAAGACTCACTCACTCGCTCGCTCACCTCGCTCACTCGCTCACTGACTGACTGACTGACTGACTGACTGACTCACTCACTCACTCACTCACTCACTCACTCACTGTGATTGAGTCTATTGGTCAAGTTAAGCTCATTATTCTGGTTGGCCCTTTAGCCTATCATGTGCACAAAAGTGGCTTTAAAACATCAATCAATCAATCAATCAATCAATCAATCAATCAATCAATCAATCAATCAATCAATCAATCAATCTCATTATTATGGTCTGCAGCATCGGATACAGCTGATTGTAATATAGTTTTCTCTACGTTGAAAGACACCTTGTATCTACCTGGAAAGGTACTTCAGTTATTCCAGTCCTAATTGAAACAACTCTCTAGAGAATGTTTGTCCTTTCTATATGTGGTGTGATGTTCTGTCATTGTTATCTGGTTTATTACAGGGTTCAGTTCTTAGTCGTTTGGTTTTAACAATATACATATGTTCTCTTGGTTTTATTGCACAACTAGATGGCTGTCTATGCCGATGTCACATAACTCTAGATATCATTGAATCACAGAATGACAGAATGCCTATGGATTGTTCTAAATCTTATAGAATTAAAAGATACTAAAATAAATAGCGATTTGCTAAATGAAACACCTCCGTCATAGATCAGTAAATACTGTAATGGATCAATACAAAAACTGCTGGTTAATTCTGAAGAAAAAAATATAGTAATATAGGTGAGCATGTCACGTCAGGATGCTGATGCTATCCTGAACATATACTGAACATCCACTGCCTAAATGCATTCTAGGCACTGTGGTCCATGCCTTTGTTGCATCTCATACCGACTACTCTAACTCATTGTATAGAATATCTGATTCTAACATCAATCGTTTTTGGCAAAATCAGAATCGTGCAGCTCGCATAGAGTCACACCATGAGAAATATAATCGTATCACCCAAACGTTTCACAAACTCAACTGAATACCGTCAGACAACAAGTTATATATCGACCAATGGAATTTGCATGCCCGAAGGATGTACATACCTGGATACCTTGACAGATGTCCGAGAGTTTAATTCAAACTCAAATTGGCGCAACTATATAACGTACCAATCATCCCACGGTAGCTGATATCTAGTCATTATAGTCGTTGATTAGAGGAACAAAATAAACTCTGAAAGTGGAGACAGCTACTCTCTCTTTACCCAATATATGACTCATGCTAGGTTGTTTTTCGTCAAATTAGTTTAATTGAATACACTTTTCAGGTCCCTTCAATCGGTGGTCTATTTCGAAATGCCGTTCGTCCTATTTCGTACCCTATTTTTGGTTCATTTCATCCTATAAGTTAATTTTAAAAATACCCCCCCCCCGCGGAATTATGGACTGGGTGTACTACATTATGATGGCCAAATTCACTGCTAATCATAACGTAGGCAAATAAATATTGAACCCGACACCGCTTAGATATCACAACACTGAACGAAATAAGAAAAGCCACCTTGAATTAGGTATATTTGTTCAAGAAGATATGAAAAATTCACTGAGGCATCACAAAAAGTTTATTCAGTCTTGATCTGATCAATATATTTTAAATTTTTGCCCACGAAGCGTTTTTGAGCTGTGTTGTAGCCGCATGCTGCCTTCATATATTTATTTTATATATTTATTTCATATTGTTTGTGGTTTTATTGGATACAAAATACAAACAAATCCTTCGTGGTAGAATATTTTGTTAGGTAGGATGGGCGCCAGCTTGGGATCTTTTCAGAAAAGATTGTTACACGCGAACAGAAACGGGTCACCAAATGCAACCGTATCTAGGTTTACTAACACGCTATTGTTGATTTCAATTTTAAGCATATTTTAGATTCCAGAAAGCTTTCACTGCATATGTGACCATTTCTGTTAATGTATTTTAATTTAATGTTTCCTAGAAGTGTCATTCCCAAACTCTTGGCTATCTGTGTTAGTCAGACATGATCCCAAAAATAAGATAACCAATCTGCTGAACAGGTATCTATAGTTAGCGAAAGCGTATATTTACTAATGTAAAGTTACTGTAATGTACTATATCTAGGATAATTATAGCAAATGCATTATTTATCCATTTGAGGCAAGCAAGATAACATATAATGTGTGCTATATAGAGAATTGGGGGCGCCTTCGTGGTCTAGCAGTAGCATCTTGGACCACATATTACTACCACCCGTGTTCGAATCTCGGCGTGAGAATATCAGAAGGTTGTTTCATCTTTGACATAGCTTCATTACTGGAGGTCGCTCGGCCCATTTAGCCTACTACGTGCACAAAAGCATCATCATCATCATCATCATCATCATCCTATATGTAGAATTACAATTGGCGTTGCCTGCCATCACGGAAAATGAAAGCTACACTCATCCCCAGAAATGCCCAGTTTTGTTCGAGGTGGGGGATTAAGTTTTATTTTGATATAATGCTTTTGTGATAAAATTTAGCCCGATATAGGGATGGCTCAAATTTGTCTAAGATTAAATGCTAATAAAACAAATATTATATAGTTGGCTTCATCGCAGTGTTAACTCCCTAATGATATAAACAGGTTGTGCTAAACAAGAGACAGCCTGGGGATACTCCCCGAAACATTTAATGACATAAACATTCTTACTACTGCCGTGATAGGACTGTAATTAGCTTTTTATTGCTTGATGGCTTAGGGACTGATGAGACAAAATATAGTTGTCTCAGCTTGAAACGTAGCCACTCTTATTTCAGTCCCCTGAAGAATCACCCAGAGTTTGAATTCACTCTTCGATATATACATATATAGCCAAGAAATTAATCCCTGGAAAAAGGTTTGACACTTCTGGATGGGATCGAGCCTGTAACGTTTGGCACAAAGTGCCAGGTGCTTAAACACTAGACGACCGGAGTTCACAATGTCGGCTGATGGGCAGAAACGTGCCCCGAGGAACTCTAGCAAACAGGTGGATAACTTGGATAAAACTACAAACGATCCAAATTAGTAGGCAATGTGGACTTTGTTAAAATCGATTAAATCTCATACTGAGACGACACTTAGCAGAATGAACGCATTAGAAGGTAAATATCCGCTTTAGAAACTCAGCTAAGTTGTGCCAAATCATTATCAGGTGATGTCGAAACACTAGAAAATACGGTGTCCTTACTCTGTGCGAAACCTGCCAGAAGTGAAATGATAACCAATCGTCTTACAAGAGAACTTTCAGGACTGAAAGCACAGTCCATGAAATAGAATCTAATCTTCAATTTTGATCGAAATACTGATATGTACAAGAATATCGAGGGCGAAGATTTTATCGGGTGTGATTAATCGTTTCCTTTCCAATGTGATAAACGTACCGAATCCTCCCCAAATGTACGATACCGCAGCGTACCGTTTAGGAAAATGTTCGTCTGGAATCATGTGATTAATTCTTGCCAAAATCCCAAACGCCAATCATCTGGCCAAAATTCTAAAACACCCAAATCGTCTATGGACACTAAGCATTTCCTACAAAGTCTACTTCCCCATCTTTGACCGACTGCAAGCAATTTGGCATTGCCGAATTAAAAACAACAACAACAACAAACAACCCCAGTTAATGAGAGAAATAAAGCACGGATGGTGAATGATAAGCTCTATCAAGGGAAAGCTCCAAACACATTACTAACCTCTTGAGTTTCCTGTTCAGGCTATGCCCTCTCCAACAGATGATATTGAAGTCAGTGAAATCTTTAACTCTGATGGTCACCATGGAACAGGCTGGGAATTGTTGAAACACACGCGCCCATTTGACGACTCAAACATTGCACGCAAACCTATTCACACATCGGTAGAAGGCGTTTTGATCACCTCAATCAAACCACAGCTGAGGCAGTGGATGAACTTATGAAGCTCAAATAATATCAACGAAGAAACATTTCATAATATATTCATTATCTGTTTCATTTTATGTCTCATATCTTTAGTGTTATCAATTATTATGTATCTTGTGAAACATAAAGGCAATGTCGTGACTGTTTGTCTTTTCGAATATAGTTTACGCACTGATATTTAGAACGTTGTTAAACATAGCTGGACTTATCAGCGATTGACTGCCTTCTAGCGTTTAGCATAAGTGAAAATTGGCTAAGATTAAGATAAAATGCATCTTATCAATTGTCGTAGCCAAATAATAAAATATATTTGAAGAGGAGGATGGATTTCGGGAGTTGATCCCTGGAAGATACTTCTAATGGCCCTGTATTGGCATATTTGACGAGTTCGACCAGGAAAATCGATCTTTTCAAATCGTTTTCTTCAAACTTATTTTTTATTTCCCCGTTTCTGGGGAAAGTAAGTCGATCCCGTCTGGTCCATATTTTGAGATAGGCCGACAAATCCACCCCAAACAATTTAGCCGAGCACCCCCACCTCTCCCGAAACATAAAGCCAGAATATATTTGACCATTAGAATATACTTTATCGCTGCATTATTTAGATGCAAAAATGAATGAGCTAGAAAACAATTACTTTATCATCAACTTATATCATATTTATACGGAGGAGCTCTCGTCCTGACTCGTTTAGCTGCTTTGTCTGATTACAACTTATGGCTACATTGATCTATATTTATGCATGCCGATATTATATACACCGTCAATAGATTATTTTCTTGGCCTGAAATACTCATCGAATTATATTGTGCTTGTTTGCATGTATCGACAATGACCTGTACCTGCGATTAATATCAGTACTCAAAACTTTCGGCGACGTAGTGCAGCCCAAATTGTCCCATATTATTGCACTCGACACAAACGCTCAAATGTAGTTAGTAATATACATACATTCCTGCTTATCGGACATAAAGGCGCCCCCAAAAACCTGCGTCACCTCAGAAATACTACACCATTTTTAGTTCTGTAACAGACCCATTGAATGATGACGTCAAAAACCAAAAACAAACCTGGCGCGCTTTGCATTATGGGATTTATAGGGAGGGGGGGGGGTGTGGTGGGTACGCTGAGCGATAATACCACGATAATCCCGCCATTTTAACCTTAAACGTCAATGTTCCGGATCTTTTATATATAACGTGCAGTGTGGCGTGCTATGCTTTTGTTGTATTTTGTTGTTTCCTCTCATCAGGGCCTAGATTTTCTTACTGAAGCTCGACTGTTGAACGTTATTTATTTTAAATACACTGCGCTATAGATTTGACAATTCCAGTTCGGAACGGATTAACAATGAACACGCTACTTTAGAACCAATCTCTCCTGGACTCCTGGTGAGCAGAACTCGGATCATTGCTGACCAGATGGAAATTCTTCTTCTGTGTGACAACTTCAACACAAACCTGGGAACAATAAGATCATATGTTTTTGATGCAGGCCTGAGATCTTACATGGGCCCGTACTGCATGGGAAATTGTAGCATAAATGAAGATGCACTCGTCGAATTCCATTTATTTCATCTTTGACAGTAATACACAATTTAAGTGCTTAAGCACAATTTTATTTGGATTTTAAAAACCGAACGAAGGAGAGAAATTAAATACTCTTGTTTAGCCTTTTTTTGTAAAAATAAATTTGATTTGTTCGATGTATTTTCTACCTGTCTTTTTATTTACTTACCCCTCTCTACCTCTGTCAGTCACTAGTCTATCACTCCGTCTGTGTCTCTATTTATACGACTCTATCAGTATTCATTTTGCTATACACATGTTAGTTAACTCATTTGTTGTACATTTTAATTAATGTATTCATATGTGCTGCACCATATTGGTACAGATGTTCAATTGTAATTGGATTAATTACATTATGCTTATTATGACAGATACTTGCTGTGAGTGACGTAACATTCGATATTTAGCTTATAATATGAAATATTCTCAAAAATCTTCTTCCTTACGTCCATCCTTTTATCATACCCAATGCTATTGTCTATGCAAGAACTCTCTTAGATCAAATCTTCCACGGAATAATTCAAAATGTCGCAAAAAGTGCCAGTACTATTAATTATGCAATCTGCTGAGCGAATTTAAATGCACGTGACCTACCCGATGAAATCAACCATATGTGTTATGGATACTTAAGATACACCGGATGTGAAAATAGGGCACCTTTTTAAATTTGGGATACCCTTTTCCAGGTTATTGAATGCAGGCAGATTTTGTATGAGAGCATGTTTCGTAGAAGCTGCACGACGTACCTGAAAACATATTTTTAGTTCTTTCGCTATGCTAAAGTAATTAGATTATCATTTTTTAATTGCAGAGTGTGAGAATGCCGAAGTTATTTAGAGTATAAAACTCTAAAGTGCCAGTAGGTTTTTCTGTTTCTTTTGAGCAACACGAAGCCATAATAATCGTTTCTCGGGAATATATGCTACGTATGAGTAAAATCGAGATAAAAAAACAGAACCCCCCCATAATAATACTCCTTAAGTGATAATATACAAATAATGGAAAAAAAGAAGGTTAATAAATAACAAAGAATAATATTTAAGCAAGATTGATAAATTAATGATTTAGTCTAATTAATAAATAAAAAGTATATGCAATTCCACATAAAATAACCATCAGATATGTTCGGTTTGGCATTACTACAACAGCTCAAGCGGAACTTTGTTTATACCATCATAAGATGCACTACAAATAATATATCCAGTAAGTTAAAGGTATCCAAGAATTTAAATACTTTATTATCAACTATTAGGGGATGTCACCTTCGTTTGTGTATAGGTTTGAACAAATCCGATTGAAGAATGAAATAATTCTAGTTACGGTGCTTTATCTGGCTTTTAATTATAACCGAATGATGCACAATACAGATCATTCATCAAAACAACGAACGGGTGTCATTCACAGCAGCCAACCATTCAGCTAATTACAATGCTATAATATCCATTAGGCTGTGATGTCACTAGTATTTTAAAATCGGTTGATAAACATAGTATTTCGCGTTAGTTGCCCAACTTCTGTAAGCGAACGTTCTTTCCATAATAACTAAAATGCCTTATATTTGCGGTTTGGAGATGAGTGAATTAAATGTCTGTAACAAAGCTATTACTTATGAGCGAAAAGGGCAAGACGAAATCCTTACAACCAATTTAGTATATAATGTTAAATGTGACATCTGTGACCGTGAGGAATTGACCCCAAAATCTTTGGTACATTCAATTGTTCACGATGTTTCTGTTGACATAATGCTATAAGATAAGGCGATGTTGTTCCGACCCAAATAACAAAGAACAGTGTTCGTCTTCAGTTAGTATCAATACGATTTTACTTCTACTGGTTTGTAAAATTCAGGAAGAAATAACGAGTTATATTATTCACTTTCTTTTCGGATAAAGTATGATTTAATATTTAAACTAGAGACTTTGCTAAATATATTTTGTATACATATATTTTGCATACATATATTTTGTATACATATATATTGTATACATATATTTTGCATACATATATTTTGCATACATATATTTTGCATACATATATTTTGTATACATATATTTTGTATACCTATATTTTGTATACATATATTTTGTATATATATATATATATATATATATATATATATATATATATATATATATATATATATATATACTATAAGTAACACATTCAAACAATACACGAAGAAAAGAGGTATTTGAATCTCTTCAGAGTATGATACAATAAAAAGGATTCACGTTCTAATTTAATTATATTATCACTAACAAAGCAATACGGTATAATAGGACATAGTTTAAATATAAATGGATTTTGCTTAAAAGTAGCAACTCAATTCACAAACATCGGTTATAGAATAGACATCAATCAAAATATAGAATAAATATCTTTAATGATATCGTGGGCTTTCAAAACGTTGATGTACATAATTGAGACAGATATAACCCAGGTATCTATTGAATATGTAATTTATGATCTCTTTCAGCAAAGACAAAATCCATCACCTCATCGAGAATGAACTATGTAAGCCAAATAAAGTCCTTATATCACAATCATGCAGGATTATTTTGTGCTAAGTGTTTTGGCTGATGTTGGAATACATTTTCTGGTCTGCCTTACGTTTAGCATGTACTATGCTCTATGTGAAAATCGTGCAAGAAAATTGATATATGATGAAGAATTATCGTCCTATTTCTAACCTTCCTTTCATCTCTAAACTAATTGAAAAGGTAGTAGCAAGGCGCATTGAAGAACACTTAGAGCACAATGGTCTTAATGACATTTACCAGTCTGCTTGTCGTAGAGGTCATTCAACAGAAACTGCTCTTTTAAAAGTGCACAGTGACATTGCCGAGGCTCTTGATGAAGGACACATGACTTCATTAATTATGCTTGATTTATTCGCAGCTTTCGACGTAATCGATCACACAATTCTACTGAAGCGTTTAGAATTTTCCTTTGGAATCAAGGATACAGCTTTAACTTAGGTAAAGTCGTACCTGGCCGACAGAACTCAGTATGTTTTAGTGGCTAATAAAACATCGCCAGATGTAGGTCTTCTTTTTGGCGTATCACAGAGATCAGTTTTAGGACCAAAGAATTACTGTATGTATACCGAACCAGTTGGTGAAATTATTAAACGGTATAATATTAAATATCATTGTTATGCCGATGATACACAAGTGTACATGACTTTGAAGTCATGTGATAAATTGGATGATATATAATTTTCAATTGAAGCTTGTATTGCAGACATAAGTGCTTGGATGAACAGCAACATGCTGAAATTGGATAAGGACAATACATAATTCATTGTTTTCTCATACAAGCAACATGTAAAGTAAATTGATAAACTTCACATTAAGGTAGGATCCAGTTATATAAATTATTCCATGTCTGTAAGAAATCTAGGGCTTATATTAGATAGTACCCATGGAATGGAGAAGCAGGTGAATTCTATATGTAAGTCTTGTTATTATCAAATAAGAAATATAGGACTTATTCGTAAGTGCATAAATGATGAGACATGCAAGACTTTAGTCCAAGCACCTATTATTTCTCGACTGGACTATGGTAATGCATTACTACATAATATCCCCCTATCTGTGACCAACCGCCTACAGCGAGTACAGAACTGTGCTGCATATCTGCTGACACGCACTCGCAAAAGGGAACATATAACACCAGTTTCGTTCCAGCTGCACTAGCTTCCTGTACGTTTCAGATCACTGTACAAGATCCTGTTTCCTACATTCTGAATGGAATAGTACCAGTGTATTTAAGCGATCTGATAGAAAAATATATACCAGTGAGAATGCTCCAATCTGAGTCCTATTCACTTTTGAGTGTACCAACAAGCCATTCAGCGATATATGGAGAGAGATTCGTCCGAGCAGCAGCTCCCAGGATCTGGAACGAGTTGCCAAACCACATAAAACTCGCAGCAAATAAAGACATATTTTGTAAGGTTTTTAAAACCCATTTATTTAAATTGACGTATTTATAATATTAAACCAGTTTATTATGTATGAAATGTATTTGATCTAAATGAGCTCATAATATGTTTTAATTGTCTTTTAAATGTTAAGCGCCTTAGAACAATTTCAGCTGAATAAGGCGCTATATAAAATACTATTATTATTATTATTATTATTATATTATTATTATTATTATTATATGCTGTAAGTTCAATTATGATTGTAACTGTGGTATTGTGCGAGTACTTTCATTTATTAATTAATTTATCATATGATTTTATAATACGTATCAGCATCTTTGATTAAGTAACTTCATTCCGTATTTTCTTGTAATTATATATGTGAAAAATATCACGAAATAATATAATACCCATCATTATAACTATGCATACATACACACATGCGCACTCTCGTTTGCTTCCAGACAGACAGACAGACATACAGACAGACAGACAGACAGATAGACAGACAGACAGATAGACAGACAGACATACATATACACACAACACGCTTTATATATATATATATATATATATATATATATATATATAAAAAACGGAGGGTTTATTTTGATGTCAGTGCCAGTTACTCATCCAGCAGCTTATGTACCTTCAGTTGTAATAAACAAACACATGTAGTTCGTTTGGGCGCCTGTAATACATGTTTAGAAGAATTGATATAGTCCCCTGACATAGATTGCCTATAATTATATGAACAAACAGAAGGTGAACAATACCAGACAGCTGCGTATTGGTAAAGGAAAAGTTGACACGATATCGCTTGATATAATTGATATTTCTGTTATCGCTCTACTCTGATACACCATATTTGATTAGATGTACCAAGTACAAGAGTCTGAATTTAAAAAAGGGTGTTTGGGAAGTAAGGACCTTATTTGATAGTCGATTAATCTAATTGACACACTTTTGTCAAGAAGAACTGCATTGTCTTATTACGACAAAGATATTACTTTTATTTCAAATCGGAAGGGACACGGTACACAATAGAATGAGTGAGTGTGACTGAGCGAAGAATGTAGTTTGGATTCGGCACTTGCTACCTCTTGGACAAAGGTCAGAGGGTTGACTCTATGGGGTAACATCCCGTAAACATTGGTATGACTCAGATTCAAACCCACAACGTGGATGTTTACATCGCAGTGTGTGGGAATCGCACTAACTCTGATGCTGAAAAATGGATTATGCAGACGACTCTGTGACGACCTTTTATTTTCTTTATTAAACATGATCGTGATATGATAATTTCAGCAAACCATATCTTCACAAAATGAGCAGCAGTACACACACACACACACACACACACACACACACACACACACACACACCACACACACACACACACACACACACACACACACACACAGAGACTAATCTGCTTTGTTTCTCTATTAATGGACAGTGTGATTATCAGTTCGTTCTAGAAGTAATTGCCACATTGACTTAAATACATCCGGGTACGATGCATGGACGAATATATAGGTCAGCGTCTTGTTGACATCCTTTAACTCGCCGATGGCATTTGATTCTTTCAAAGTGTACTTTTCATCTATTGAAACATACTGAACGTTGTCGATGGTCCGAGGCAGGAGTCCAGTTATATACACATCATCGATCCAGAAGAAGGGCGTTGATCGTGACATATTGTATAACATCGGCACCAAATCTACTGATATAATGTAGGCTAGACCGGTACAGTAACGAGGAAAAAACGCCTTTCCCGGAAATTCATCCCATTTCACACACCATTTCCCGCAGGTTAAAGGATTCCTCAGTATAGGCATGGTGTTCTCCTTATAAAATCCGCATATTATGGTTCTCTTCGTTTCTTCGTACATTTTCAGCATCTTGACCAGCTTGAATATATCCACGAATGCGTCATCGTCGACCTTTATGAGAAGTAATGCCTCCTTACAATACGTCGATACCCATTTTAAACCAAAAATTCCCTTTAGGGTAAGGTTTCGATACTCATCGATGAAGTCACCTTGAACTATATCTCCATACTGTTCTGCCTCAGCCTTGACCTTGATTTCAATTTCTGGCTTCGCACTACGGCCAATTAGGAATACAGTTTTCATGATACTTCGGCTGAAGAATGTGGTATTAAGCCAAGTTGTTCTCAGTAGATTTCGTCTGACGTAATTGTGTGGTGCTGAATGAACATAGACAATATACTTCAATTCTGAGACGTTTTTGCAGATGTTTGGGTTGCTGATGATGAAGCTAACGTCTTGTGGAAGAGGATTGTTTGTAGCGTTGCCACTATATGGTACAACATCACCATTTTCATTAGTATTTCGGTTTCTATCGGGGCTTTTTGTCTGGTCGTTCAACTCCATTTCAAGCGTAGAGTGGCTGTATGCCTTTAGATATGTGTAAGGTAGAACGTTGCTATTTTGTTCAAATATCACAGGCCACGAATGGCTGTTGAGCAGTCGAGAATAAAGAACAACACAGGCTATAAGTGTTGATACGATTAAGAGTCTATATTTTATTATTATAGCCATCGTGATGTTCCTTCCAGTAATATATCGCAATGCTTCAGATGTGTCCTAAACGATTTATCTGGAAAAGGATTGAAATAGACATATTTAAACTATTTTATAAAATTAGATATAATGAAAGCTTGAGAGACAGAATGATGTTCAGAGAGAGAGAGAGAGAGAGAGAGAGAGAGAGAGAGATAGAGAGAGAGAGAGGGAGGTAGAGAGGGGGATAGAGAGAGGGGGGAGGGAGAGAGAAGAGGGAGAGAGATAGAGTGAGACAGGGAGGGAGGGAGAGAGAGAGAGAGAGAGAGAGAGAGAGAGAGAGAGAAAGGGAGAGAGAGAGAGAGAGAGAGAGAGAGAGAGAGGGAGAGAGGGGGGAGAGGAGAGAGAGAGAGAGAGGGAGGGAGAGAGAGAGAGAGAGAGGGAGAGAGAGAGAGAGAGAGAGAGGGGGAGAGAGTGAGAGAGAGAGAGAGGGAGAGGGAGAGGGAGGGAGGGAGAGAGAGAGAGAGAGGGGAGAGAGAGGGAGAGACAGAGGGGGGAGGGAGAGGGAGAGAGAGACGGAGGGAGAGAGAGGGAGAGAGAGAGAGAGATGAAGGGAGGGAGGGGGGAGGGAGAGTGGTAGGGAGCGAAAGAGGGTGAGAGAGAGATAGGATGTTACAATATAATAACGAGCGGTAGTTAGAAAGCTTAACGGTAGACTTTCGGTGGGATAACGGGCAGATATTGCATCTGAAATACCTAGAAGTTCAATCCAGATGCAATCCAGAAAGAACAATCCGATTTCAAAGACGACTCCTAAAGAATTTGAACGTATTGAGAATGATCGAGATAAAGACCAGAGTTCAATGTCAAAGAGAGCGCATTTTATGTTAGTGTGAGAAGTCAAAGGGTGTTCAGATAATATATCGTAAGTGTCCTTTGTACGATAAGCGTTAGATACATTTAATAATTGTTTATAGTTCGCTTTTCGAATTAGTGAACAGTGTTTTATCTTAAACAGGTCTAGCTTCAGTTTTACTTTTTTTATACAAAAAACAAATCCGTGCTGATTACACAACAGTGTAAGTGGTATATACTTGCCTATCTCTTTGTTTGTTTACAGTTCTAATCTAATACTTACCGGGCATCTGTTCTCTAAATTGGGGGCCGCCTTAGGATTTGAGTGAGTACCTGACTGAGTTTCGGAATGACTTTCTTATTGGATGCAATATGATTCACTGATGTTTTTATATGTTGTCAGTAAACCCTTGAAAAGGATATACCATCTAACAGGTAGTCAATTTAGGTTGTGAAACAAATGGGATGATGTGACCATATTTTCGAGTATTTGTCTTTATAAGAGATGCAATATACTGACTTCGCTTAAGGTAGTTACTATTGTAATAGATAATTTTAATAATCTATAAGAGATCTAACAAATGCATGGTTTACAATAACAGGTGTTTCGTGTGTGAAGAATGCTTATAAAGAGTGGATGCTCTTAAGATGGTAGTATCCAGCTCTGTATGCTAATCTGACAAATTGTCATGTTCACAGGAGATGACAAGTTCTGCGATGTGGCTATGTCTATATCTGTGTTATTGCGCATGTTGTATAAGACTGGCTGCTCTCAGAAAATCAGTCAGTAATTTGGTATCTACATCCCTCTAGTAGTCCTTACGGAGTTTGAAATGGAGCGAGAGAGTTAACGAATTCCGAAATTTCTTTGAAGAAATCTGCCGCTTTCAGACCAATTTTTTATTTGGTTTTACTAGCTTGATAATAATAATAATAATAATATAATATGTGATATTTATTTAGCGCCCTATTCGGCTAGAAGCTGCCCTAAGGCCTGTATCCAGCCAGCACATTTCTCAACTCCAAAGGGAGCACACAACGGATGCTGCCATTATAGGCGCAAAGGGTTACTCAAACGCATAGCCAGTGCGACCAGTCAGTTATTCATTTATGGATGAGCGAACCAGTCGCCACACGACGGCATTGCAGCTCACGGAGCCTCGAACCCGCGACCGTTCGGCTACCGAGTCCTACGCTCTAACTAACTGCGCCATCACGGCTGGCCAACACGCTTGATAAAAGCCGCACGGACAGCTATCCCTCCAATCACCAAATTCGGTTAATAATTGTCAAAAAAGTGGAGTCACATCACCAACATTGTTCTGGTCTGAAGAGACACGAGTCAGCCGAACCTTCCTAATAACAAGAGCACCGAGATACATATGTTTAATGATGATGATGATTGATGTTTTACGGCCACTTTTGTGCACAAGGTAGGCTAAATGGGCCGAGCGACCTCCAAAGGTAATGAGACGAAGCGAAAGACGAAACAACCTTCAGATATGCCCACGCCGGGATTCGAACACGGGTGGTAGTGATATGTGGTCCAGCACGCTACCGCTAGACCACGGAGGCGCCCACTACATATGTTTAATAACACCGACCACATTGTCATAGTTATTACAGATCAATGGACCATTTATACGACCAATATTTACATCTTGTACATCTAAATCTCTGCCGTTAGATGATGCCATTGTTAGAGTTATCGAGTTATTTACATTAAACTAGCTAGTATTGTTATCATCACAACAACGACCACCTTTATCGTCACACGTATTGATGACATTACAATTACTGGTGCTACTCCTGATACAACAACAACAACAACAACAACAACAACAACAACAACAACAACTACTACTACTACTACTACTACTACTACTATTACTACCTGTACTACTACTACTACTACCTCTATTACTACTACTATAACTACTGTTACTACTACTACTACTGTTATTACTTCTACTACTACTTCTACTACAGCTACAACAACAACAACAACTACTACTACTACTACTACTACAGCTACAACTACTGGTGCTACTACTACTACTACTACTACTATTACTTCTGCTGTTACTAATACTACGACATGTACTGCTATTACTCTCAATACTACGTTTATTATTATAATCATTACTACTATATACACAGCTCATAATGATCTTACTATTAGTAAGCATTACTACCTTTGACTCTGTTATAGACAATAGTAGAGGAAGATACTATAGTTTTTACACTCGACACACGGAACTGAGCTACTCACATGATGATCCGTGTCAATAAAATCCTGCAACGTCTATATGTGGCTTTGCCAAGTCATCAATTAAATATGTGACGGCAACACCTTATCACTGTTTAAAACAGTCTCATTAACACCTACATAATCATCATCATCATCATCATCATCATCATCATCAATTTTCTCACCAATCGGTTCTCATTTACCATAATCGACGATGTCTAGTTGATTGAAAAACAGATGTGTTAAGTAGTCGAGTTATGACAGTTTGTTTGAAGTAGGGTCAGCTTTGATCGAATTTTCAAATGTTAGCTGCACCTTATTTGTCCAGATGCTCGCCCTTGGCTGATGATAAAGTGGTCTATACACACCAGGACAAGTGGTATTCTTAGTTTATATTTGTCGGAAGCCAAACCCATATTAACTGGCGTACCTACAACCCATTTGATCAGCTGTAACTGTGAGTTATCTAGATAAGCTGTAACTCACTAGTAAGTCGTTATAGCGCCATGTCAGCAATGCATTGTTTTGAATGACTATCAGCAATCGCTGATATGAATATATATATAACAGTTATCAGAAACGACTTATTATTGTGCCATACCACATAATAGATATTTGACATTAGTCAACACAGACCAGATAGAGAAATCCTTGAAATACTGTACTTGATCTACGTACGACCTATTTCTCTCAGGCACTTTTACTAACAAGCCAGAATTCCATCTAAGAGAAAATCATATTATTGTCAATTTGATCAAGTGCTCTCGCTCTATATATGTTTTTACTGATCGATAGTACTCAAAAGTTGTATATTCAGACTGTTGTGATTCACCAAGATTAATATTCAACATAAATGTATTTAGACAGACGTTAATTGCCGTTTCCGTCATTGTAGACAAAAGGATACATTGAAATGATTTAGAACATTATAGTCTAAACTTTAATGACGGCTTTCGTTGATTTTGGAAAAAAATGTCTAATAATAAATATTGATTTCCCTGTTTATGTTAATCGGATACAAAAGACAGTAGTTTGGTCAACGATTTCGTTCGGAAGCTCAAGTGAGCTTCACACGTCAAAGAATCATCGAGTTGACTTGATATAGTGAATAATTGCCAGGAATAGTCTAACCGAACAATTAACAGTCAGCGTCGAATCTATCATAAAATGATTAGGAGGAGAAATATAATTCACAGCATCGGCTACCTCGTCATGTTTGCTAACAATCGATTGACAAGTAATGACAATAACAGTGATAAATAAAATATTATAAAAATAATTCAATGTCGAACTTTAAACCGGGTACTTTTTGATCGTGATTCCTGATACCGAGATGACTTTGTTTTTCGATTCCTTAAAGATGACGGGAAAATAAATTTTACGCTCCGAAGTTAATATAACGTAAGAAACAATTATTTTATTCCCTATCAGATGCATTACCACACTCAAAACAATTCTAACCACCGGCTATCTTATTTCCATAAAAATGTTCTCTAAATCCTTAATTTCCGAACTTTCATGGGCTTTTGCTAGTGTGTACTACACTCGCTAGTGATTATTGTGTGACGTCATCTTTGCCAAACATCACGTAGTACCACAGCTTTGTTTACAAGCAACTTTATCAGTTGACGGACAAAATGTCAGATTCCGACGAAAGTTTTGACATTATCAGGGATATCAAGCCTTACAACTTTCAACCACTCGCGAAAAAGGCCACAGACAGTATTAATTGTGAGGAATTAGCTCCACTAAGTGCAGATATTGATCTTGTGCCGCCGATTTGATTGGTGTTGGTATAAGCTTAATTGATAAGGCAACATACTGGGCCTGAATTCGAAAATGTTCCTCTTCCTATCACGTAGCAGCATTTAAGGGCAAGGGAATGTGCCGCCCTCGATGGAACACCTACTATTTTAACAGTTTAGAACTGTCTACAATACGCAGCCATAAGAAGCTTTGAGTAGGCCTAAGTAAATTGTTATTTTACCAATAATAATAATTTTACTTATTCATAGATACGTGAACTGGTGAATGGTCAATAGTTTGCTCCCAAGATTACCCTATTATCGCTCATACATACCCGTTTTCTATTCAGTTTCTCCATCAAACTGCTGATTCGTTTGGGCATCTTCTGTAAGCCTCATTCTCCCCATAAAACCATAGACGGTGAAATAATGAACATCCGTTCCTCAAATTGTCTCCGGCAGAGCTTGCTATGGCAAGTGGGCTTCCGTTATTCTCTGTTCATGTTTCGCACCCAATTGCGCAAACGAGTCTTGTTTTGGGTGAATCAATGCATACTCCATCCTCTCCCAGATCAATTTACACAACTGTATGGGACAAAATACACAATTTTATACGTTTAACGAAGACACTATAGAACACGTAACACAGATTAAACAATGCCACGTGGAGTGTTTGGCGTCTTTGTTTGTCAAACATGACGTCACATTCAGAAGATTGTCGATTAAAGTTGTGGCCATGTGAGATTCTAGTAAAGCAAGTTTAAAAACCATTATAACTTTATTTATAGGAAAAATTAAAATATGCCTCTGATTGAAATTGATTTTAATATATAAAACTGACATTTTGACTAATTTGGGAAACCTTTTCCTGTGACCTTTAATACACGAATATACGAAATATCAGTCAATGTAATTTATTATGAGTATTTGTTTTAGTTTTAGCTGTCGTATGTATAACGTAGTATTTCTACTTTATCGAATATTTTGTTGATGGATTTGTTACTCCAGCAAACATATCCTTGGGTTTTACGCTTCTGGCAGAGTTGTGTTCTTTATATTGTAATAAGATTTAGATGATTAAGGATAATTTGTAAATGTATGGCTAATGTCATCCTACGTATCTTTTGTAGTGTTGCAGATCTGCCTGACATCAGGTGTTCTCGTTTATCAGCCGCATGGATCCTGCGGACAGCCGGACATTTAATCTTAGGGAAGCTAATTAAGGGGCGGAAAAACGTCAATTAAGCAATGAACGTAAACGTAACAGGATTAGATTTTAGAATTGATTAAATCACAGTATTTACTTAATATTGAGGGAGATATTTCGTTCTAGACCAGTTATAATCTATTGTGCAGTATTGTTTTTTAACTTAGATTTTCAGCTCTTTCTATATGTAGCAGGGTTGGGATAATCGTTATGGGTAATCGTAATCGATTGTAATTGATTACATGATCTCAGATGGAAAGTAATCGTAATTGATTACATTGCAAATGTAATCGTAATCAGCGATTAGTTTCTCGATTATGCAAGATATTTGATTATTTACCATGTTATATCATGCCAGAGATATGGTTTGGTATGTAAGGCAAAATATAACAATAAAACTGATTTACCCATTGTCTTGTCTTGTTGAAGTTTGGGATCGAGACCCCTGGCTGTCGCCTATTGGGCACAGCCACCTGGTGTTGATTTCGGTTATTTTGATGATGACAGTTGTTTTAAAATGGTGGCACCTCAGTTTACTATAAGTGTCACGTTCGGGGTAGAAAAACCTTACCAGTTGCCTGGTTGGACTAAAAACTCCTCCTATTATAATCTCACGGCCGGGACACGACCCTCCGGCCTTCCGAACAGCATGAACCATCGGTACGGAAGTCCCTCGCCCTTACCCACTAGTCATTAGGGGCGGTCTGATCTGTCCTTGGTATGTGTAGGGATCTTTCTGGAGAAGTGGGGTGATGATGTCGGGAAGGAATGTTGATTTCCTTATGAGCAATGCTACTAGGTGATGGTCTTGAAGTTTGTAGTCTTCCGGACGGAGATGACCTTTTAATATTCTTCGGTGCTTCGAGTAGGCTGGGAAGTTGAGCAGATACACCTGGTCGTACACTCGTTGATAGGGCCGGCATAGTGTAGTGTCAGGGGTGACGGGCCGGTGAAGTTCCTTGTGCAGGTCCAGAAACGTAGTCTTCTGAGTTGGATATCTGGTATCAATCCTTGGATGCTGATGTGTAATCTGAATACATCGATTCAAGTCGACAATTGTCAACAACATGGTTGAATGTTCCTGGGGTCTGTTCGGCATATTCGATGACGTCAAGGCTCGTGGCTTCATTTGCTAGTTGATCGGCTCGGTCGTTGCTCCCAAGGTTAATGTGGCTTGGAACCCCGTTGAGTATTACTTGGATTCCCCGCTGCCTCAGGGTTGATGCCGTGGTGTAGATTTATGTGATGATATCGGGATAAGTGTGAAAATGGGCTGTGATGATGATGGTTAGAGCTCCCATAGAGTCCGAGTGGATGATGACTCTTTCATGGATAGTCTATCTCGATATTCATATTAGTGCTGCTTTGACTGCGTGCAGCTGAGCCAAAGTGATCGGGGTGTGGTTTGGGATTCTGCCTCTTATTTCTTTTTCTTTGATGAAGCAGGCCCAGGCCGTGCTTCCGTTAGCTTGGGAACTGGCGTCGGTGTAGATATTGATGGTTGGTGTTCGGCTTTCATTCAAGTAGGCAATTATGTTAGTTGTTTCTATTGGTGCGCCTTCTGGATAAACTTTCTTCTGGATGGGGTTCTGTATGATTACTATGGGTGGTTCTATTTTTTTAGAACCACCCATTATATTATTTACCCATTGACGGACTGCTGGTATATTTATACACACGACTATTTGTTAGTTTATTTTTTGCATGAATATGAGAGGATTTTTTTAAAAACACAGCTTCAGATGTTGCCATTATTATAAGTTATATAAGCAGGTATTTCAGATTAACTCGCGTTGTTTTTACATGGTTAAGCCCAAGTAAGTCACACAGCCAGCAATCGTGCCTGGCTTCTTTCTGGGACCATCGTTTTAACTCTATCTGCAAACGTTCATGATTGGCCAGCAGTCGGATGACAAGCAGCCAATTAAATTAACGCATGCGATAGTGAATATAAATGACGCTACACATTGCCCCCCCCCCCCATCGACATAAGGGGTGACAACCGTGGGCATTAAACGAAGATCAAAGGTCGAAGTACGGAGTTGGGAGATGGCCGAATTAATAGAATAAAAATATAATTTAAAGCATGGCAATAATTTAAGACTGAAAAAGTAGTCCATTTACAGAGGTGGTCAAGTTACAGAGGGGATCGGAGTTGGGGGTTTAACTATATTCTAATTATCCTATTTATTACATAGACCGTACCTGGCTATAGTCACGCCACATATGATGCATATGTATCCAATTCCATTTATATTGTTTGCATTAATCTCAGTTTTCACTAATATCAGTATACAGAAAGGCAATCAAGCAGGTGGTTGGATATCCTATAGCACATGGGGGACTTGATCAGAGGTGGTCTGACCCTGGATTGATCTGTGGTTGGCTTGGTTATTGTGCTTCCTCTGCATTGATAGATG
This sequence comes from Paralvinella palmiformis, assembly GCA_025642065.1. Classification (NCBI taxonomy): domain Eukaryota; kingdom Metazoa; phylum Annelida; class Polychaeta; order Terebellida; family Alvinellidae; genus Paralvinella; species Paralvinella palmiformis. The sequence goes on along the minus strand of JAODUP010000005.1, from coordinate 9,892 downwards.
CACATGATCTTCGCCCCATTTCCTGCCACCGGAACATTGTTTCTACGTTATTCATTGTCATAAACTATAACACTACTCAGATTACACACTTGAGCGTAATCTCCAATGTCCATGCTATACTGCAAACAGGAGAGTACATCCTCCTGACTGGATGGCTTATTGTACTTAACAAGCTTAGTCATAATCCTAGCATTCGCGCTGATCCATTGTGCTAGGGATAACTGATCTGGATGGGTTTCTGGGGTACAGAACGTAGCAGCAGTTGGGTACTTCCCTGTCTAACAAGAGCATCCTTTCCCCCCAACCTTAGACACAAAAATCGGGAATTAAAGCAACTCGCGGAACTCTTCATCACTGCTTGATCATAACCAGTCACCTGGGTTACCAAATGCTTTCAGTGATTCTAGTAGCTCATTCGGGTCTTTATCCTGAGCTAGTTGACGAATGTTCACTGGGTCGATACGAGAAGAAGAAGGAATAACGTCGCCTCTCGCCACGTCATCGAAGTCGCTCTCCGGAGCTTCATTTCGTTCACTGGGTGACGCTCGTCTTGGTTTCATTTGTAATGCCTCGATCTCCTCTTGTAGCATTAGTCCTTGTGTTACAGATAGCCATTTAAACCCCTTCTTTATTAGATCAATTGTCAGTTTGGTGATAGTTTTCTTAGAAATAAAACCCTCGTCCACCATCATCTTCAGGGTATTTGACCATTCATCAAAATTGAAGGTCATGATACTAGGTATTATAACTTGCTCTGAACTTGCTCAACTTGCTCTGCTGCTTTCCGGACGCTGAATGGTGGAGGGGAGGGCGACCTGATGCTGAATATACAATGCGTGATGCAGAGGCACTCTTGATTGGCCAAACCCTGACAGGGATCCGCCCTGGTGGTGAGAAGGGTGCTAAATAGGATCCAGTCAGTTCCGTAATACTCCGCCCATTTAAAAACAGTTCAACGTTCCAACATACATTAGGTTCTCTGTGGATGTGACACTTTAAGCACTCGGCACTTGGTGTCAAGGGTTATAGGTTTGATCCCGGCAAGAGGTCGAAACTTTTCCTGAGATTAATTTCTCGGCTCACAACAGCACAAATGGCGCAGCCGTCTCCACTGAATTATTAAAAATAAGGGGGGACGTTAAAGACCCCCCCATGAGGACGTAAAACACTCTGGCAGTGACCACCTTCAAGGTATTTCAGCTTCATCTTTCCGTACTGCTCTTTGAGTCTGTGCTGAATAAGCAACAGCCTGGGGATTTTCCCCGAACATCAAAACAAACAACAAACAGCTTAAAGCAACGTTCCAACATACATTAGGTTCTCTGTGGATGTGACACTTTGTCTACGTGTGTATATGAATTTTGTATATTTGGGTTTCAGCATATCCATTGTGCGGTATTGCTACTTTGTTTTTATTTTAGTTAAATCACTGTACATTCTCTTTGTTGTGAACAAACTGTAATGTTTGTTAACACGCTGAGGGGTATATAAAAGGCTTGAATTTTCACTTAGGTTAGAGAAGAACTTCGACGCCAGACTAGTCGGACTTGTTTTGATACATGGTTCATATAGGTAGGATTTATTCAGTTATTCGTACCCAGAATAAAGCTGAGTTCAGCATCTGAGGTATCGAAATGTTTTATATACAGGTTATTTTTGGACCACAGAAAATTATTGTTGAATGTAAACTGTGGTGTCAAAATAGTTTATGATATGTATGTAGCAAGTCACCATTGAACGACATCAAATGGTATGTTTTTTACGTGCTTCCGCTTTTTGTACGTAGCCTGCATGTAGCCGCTTTCCTGTGGGCGTGACATATTTGTCGCGTACGAAAAGCGAATTAGCTGGTTCCCACAGGCTGATGAGTAGACCAGACACATGCTTAGGTATACGCACACATCTATCAATATGTGGAGGTATGGAACATTTTATTTTTAGATTAATGTGTGTATACTTGTATTTAGATTTATGGAGGTAGGTTTCGAAGGATGTTTAGATATGATGATGCTCTGTGCCTGTTGCCTCTTACTATGTACCCTAAAACGCACATTGCCCGTGCCAGACATCTTATCTATTTCCATCCAGATTCCTTATTACACCAATGTAAGAAAGTTATGTGTTATTACAACATTTTGAGTTTATTAGCTTTGTTATGTATAATGTAGAATCTATATTGTTGTCCTCTTATGTGGTCTGGCGAAACGACCTATTAATTCATACAATGCTGCTTGATGGATTTAAAATTTAAGGCCAGGAAAAGTGCGAAAAACTATTTTAAACAAATAAAACACACACGAACACTATTACATCTTCCACAATATTCTAAGACCACCAAATTATAACCAAAATTCAAAATGAAGCAATGTAATCTGAAATTAAGTTAGTAAGTGCTTCTTGGTAACTAAGTCACGAAGCATCGCTGGTTCTCGATGAGCTTTGAACTTCGTCGTATGGGGGTCATGTTTTATTTCGATTCCGGTGTAGCGTGCTAAAAGTCACAACTATCACTTAAATAACTTATTTAATGATTATTTATATATAGTAATCATTAAAATGAAACCATTTCTAGGTTTGGTGTACTATGTTTACATTTTATGGTGTAATTTAAAATGTTGTTTTGTGGAATTCTAATCGTCATCGAGAATATATTTTAATATCGAGATAACAATAATATTCGCTGCTATATTATTTCTTGAGCATTATGATGAAATATTTTTCCGGTTATCTGTTTTTTTCGTGTTCTTGCCTTTCTAAAATGAAGAGGCTGGACAGTTCAAGAAACACTAGACACCGTTCGAAGCTTCATATTTAGTTGCGAATAGTACCAAGTGGTGGCTGTTGGGTATATGAATGTCTCATTGTACTTCGTGCTTATGAGTTAGCGTGAGAAACAACTTTTACTTGGATATGGCCTGAAACGTTATGATTTCCTTGTAAAAAATAACTTCTATACGCCTAGGCATAGCTCGAGGCCGAATATAAAGTTCACATATTTAGTAATTCACAAAACATCTTAAACGTCTAACAAAGTCAGTTTCTGATTCAATCAGTACACAATACGGTGTGGGTAATCTGAAGACGGGCATAGAGATGTCTCACTATTGGCCTGTCTAATAATGTGTAACATGTGTCGCAAAAGTCACATACCATTAAATAAATTAAGTAACTTTTTATAATTTATTGTATTTAATAATGGTGATATTTGATAATGTTTTGGGAGATTTGCGGTTGAGAAGTACACGATTAAAGACGGTACAAAGCTTGGTCAATTTTATTTTGAAAACAGTCAATCCATCTTACATACACAAAGACCACATCGCCAACATTTTATTGTGAAAAATAGTCAGTCAAGAACAAACACCTGAAGTGTCATTTATTATTTTCAAGTGCAAGGAACTCATTCTAGAAAGGGCTAGACTCTTTTTATTATCCCACAGATATTTTAAATTAATTTCCAAAAGTCGACATAAATATAATTAGGGTAATTTCACCTAAATCGGGTCACTTTTGGTGGCCCAGAAATCATTAATTTCTTCTGGATATGTTTGTTGATGCCATCTACTGGTGGTATCATTTCGACACGTGGCGCCCTGTGTCATCACGTTGTTATTTTAATTAAGGAAGTAAGGAAAGTATAGGCTTCAACATAGTCGGGAAATCATTTCATTATTCAGATGTTTGGTTAACTTACCGCAAAAGAAAAGTTCTTTAACTATTTATATTCAAAAGTTGTTCGATTTTTAAAACGGTAGACGACTTTGGCGCCACCTTATATATAAATTTAACTGAACCATAGTTTGTGTTAATTAAGTCTCTTATTTCATTCATGTATAATGCTTTAGTAATCATATTGGTGTGGGAATATACTCTGTATTTTCTGTAGAATGTGATAAGCATGTTTTGGAAATGTAACAGGTGTCTCAGCTCCTAGTTTCAACGTACAAAATTACAACAGAATGTCCTATGAAGTTCGGTGTTCCCGAAGAAAAGTAATCTCAGTCCACAAGAGAATTTCTTTTATTGTGGATTGAGATATTTTGATAATAGCATAGATGACTCAGTGGTTCATATAATAGCTGGAAGACAATAAAGTTATATGTTTGTGATAAATCCACCAAATCTGTTTAGAAATAAAGCATCTGAGGAAGTGATAGGCACTCATCCAATGAAAGGGAAAGGAAACAACGATTGGTTATAGTCAATTTCTTTATTGAATCTAAAAGTTAGAGGGATGCCCATTAGTCGGATAAACTCCAATAGAGGGATTTGACCGAGAGTATGATTCGCTCAACAGATACAGTCTTTCGAGTAATGGAGAACATTTAACATTTTTAATATAAAGAAACTCGAAATGTTATTTTAATATGGTAGGCCTTATTTATGCTAGAAGTAGCCGATCTGGGAAAATCTTCCATTGATTTGTTCCAGATCAATAATACAAATAATAATAATAATAATAATAATAATAATAATAATAATAATAATAATAATAATAATAATAATAAACAGGGGTTGGGCAAATTCATAGTTCAGTTACAATGCAAAGTTCCTCAACAAATGATGAGATGGAATGGAAACGTAGGAAGGATAAGCAAGTCTAAAAAGGTCAGTTTTGAAATAGTGACGGAAAAAACTATGCTATTTGATGAGTTCAGGGAGTGAATTCCAAAGAGTTGGAAGAGCAACTGAAAAGGCACGAGTCCCAGCTTGAGGTTTGACCCCGGGAACAGACAACAAGTGAAAACCAGATGAATGGAGCTCTCTGGGCTTGGATGCTAGAGAAAGCATGGAAAATAGATATGAAGGTTCTCCAGAAGAAAGAGTTTGATAGGCAATAGTGCAATGATGGGCAATGATGCGAGATTGAACAGAGAGTCAGTGAAGAGATTTCAGAAGTGGGACAGAATGGGAAACCTGAGGAGACCTTGTGACAAACCTAGGTAAGCAGTTCTGAATACACTGAAGTTTTAGAATATTCTTAGATGCGATCTTATAAAGAAGAGAGTTGGAGTAATCAAGCCAACTAGTAATGAGGACTGTACCAATGGTTTTGGCGACTGAAAGAGAAATATAGTGCCGAATACGGCGAAGGTCACGAATATGATATAAGCAGGAGCTTATATCATATTATATACAATAATATGGTAACGTTATGATTTATTTAAAGTTCTTGTTATTTAATAACTCCAGTATTATACAGACAGTGTTCAGATATAATACAAACATTATTAACTGAGCTAATAAATAGTATAATTGTTCTCGTCTATTCTTATTCGCATTTCTAATGTTAATAACATTGGTAGGACATATCATGTGCAACAATTGAAAATGTAGAAGCTTATAAATAGGAGACATGGTTAACAATCGCTTTCAATAATGTTTGTTCAATCTTCTTGTCTTGTTGCCTTCGTCGTGACGTAATATAACTAAATCATACAAAACTAGTTACTTGTATGTTTCAGAATTTCTGGCATCCAAATGGAGATCTTCAGTCAAAACAGCCTGAGTTAGTAATGAGTATAGGTTTATTATCGGTATGTAGAAATAGTATTTGGTACCACTTGCTGTTACTACTACTACTAATACTGTGAAGAGCGAGAACAGTAGTAATAGTATTACTACTTCTGTCGTTTGTGTTGTTGCTTTAACCCTTCATCTTTTCTCTCGAAATGTTTTATTAATATTGGATATAATTGAATACCTGTGTAATGAAATACAATATTAATTAAGTAAACTCAGTGAAGCCTGTGAATGCTGCGTTAATGTTATTATGCGACTCCATTAATAAATTTACATATTTAGGCTGGAATATGAACATACCTATAAAAACAATTAATCGTTCATTGCTTCATTATCGAGCAAATTAATGGATTTTTATACTGACAACTATATCTAGACCGCTTTAACATTACTACACTCTTCACGCCGAATTTTGCTTAGTATGGCGTTATATGCCGATCAGGAAGCACTATTCCTCATTAGTTTTTATGAGTGGTCAGAAGAGTGTATGAAGTTTGTATAATTTGAACAAATTGAAGACTCCAGAAATTATCCATTTAATCTTTATTAGTGGCCAGAAACGTATATGAAGTTAGTATATTTTGGCGACTCCATAATTTAGTCATATTCTCATTATGAATGGCTAGATATTTGTATGAAATTTGTATATTTTGGCGAGTCCAACATTTAGTCATGCAATGTTTATTAATGGCCAGAGGCAGGTATCAAATGTTTATATTTTGGCGAGTCCAGAATTTAGCGATAGAGTCTTAATAAGAGGCCAAACAGCCAACTTTTAGCAAAAAAGGGTCACACGTTTTTTATTAGCTGATACAGTTTTAATAGAAATAATGTGTGTTTGTATGTGCAAGTATACACCACCAATGGCTAAAGACTTCTTATGTCAGTTTTTATGTTTGTTGTATTAGTGGCTTGAAGCAAGATGCTGGTCGCGGCCCACAATTGTTGTTTTCAATACTGCCGTTAAATGTCGAATTAGTCGTGAATATTGCCTCCTATTTCCCATGGTGAAGCCAAATAAATGCCATTTCGCCCATTAAAATTTCAGCCATTATTGATAATCCGATATTAATGCTTACCTGTCCAACATGGAGATAATGGTGGTAATTATGGCTACTAATCATTGATGAGGGGATGCTAAAAGGGAGTATGCCATCGAAAATAATGTTTTATCACTTTGAAAAAGAAGGTAAAATAGTAAATAGTCAGAAGTCAAAGTTGTATTGAAAATGGAAATTTTATTTTACATAAACCCAGATTACTACTATTTTTATAAACCGTTGAAGACAATTGATCACTCTGCTATCATTCCAAAACAGAGCCTTTAAGATTTGACTGCTACTCCACACACTAAACACACTAATTTTTCCTCATTAGTAGTATGGCAGACGTGGCTTCCTTCGAGTTGTCCATTCCACTTCAACTAACAACAAATGAGGCGCCTTTCTCGCCAAATTGTGCCAAACGCGTGTAAGAGCATTCAATTTGTGCAGCATTTATAATAATTCCTAAATATTTCCATTGATTTTATTGGGTATCAAAATATATGTTGGCTCAACTGATACAAATCTTGAAAACGAATTAAAATATCGTCAACAAAAATGGCGTATTGAGATGATAACATTTGGAGAGACTAGTAAACATACTGCTCCATCTGAAGTATCCTGTTCTATATAATTGTGTATTATTTTATTAACAGTTTAAAACTATTATAAATCATAATTGCTATATCATTATGGCGGAATACATGATGTATAACGGCAATGCCTGTGTAATAAACAAGCGTTGTCTGTTCTCTGTGAAACGATTCTTGCCATGTTATCACGGTTTTAATTCTTACAGTAAAGACCTTATGAAAGACCGATTTTAAAACTAAACAAACACTTAAGGATGATGGCTACTCGTAAATAATAAAAGTGATTATCACTGAAATAAGTTTATTTGTGTCTATTATATATCTGTATTTGATAAGTGAATTTTAAAAAATGCCACTTTCCTGGCTATTTTAAAACCAAAATGAACCTACATTAGTGGTGTCGTAAACGATCATACAGTTTGTTTTATAATGGTATTAAAAGGGGTATTGATATTTTCTACACATATATTCCTATAACTCAAAAGCTAAATTATCAAACTGTTTGATATGTTTAAAATAACTGGCCGGTTATATCCCGTTTCTAACAAAGCAGTAAAAACATAGAATCTTGGAAACATATTTATCCAATATACATAATCTGAAGAATGGAGACAATGAATCTCGCACTTTCTCGCAATATTGTTTCTCATTATATTAATAGCCAAAATAATCATTTCAAGTAGTGCACTAAATTATCTAATGAATCATCTAAAAGGTTTGACTAGATATAGAATATCTGCTGAATCCATTCAGAACATCCATATCGTTGGTAGAAAATCAGAAATTATCGAATAGAAACTTCATAAAACTCCTTGGAGTTCCTTGCATATTTATGATTTCCATGCATCTCATTCAATGTTATCAAGAAAATAATGCAGAATATAACAATTCTTCATATTTACTATTTACATTGTAAATTAATGAAAGTTATATCTTGTGTTTGGTCTGAAGTTTAAAGAGGGCATCTATCACGCTTTTCTTTCTGTGGTTCATATCATAACGGGTTTTTGTTTACATTTTCATGGACTGCTCCGACATGAGCCATGGTGGTGTCGTTATTATCCATAGCAATCTCATCAACATATGTCTCGCTATCAGTGAGCTTTGAAAGGATTTCTACACATACAGCAGGCTCCAAGGACTTACTAGAACCAGCCCAGATCGTGTTGCATATATGTTGACGAGGTTCTTGGTTCTGTTTTTCTGTATTTTCGGATATCCTGCATCTCTGTGATTTCTAAGAGAATGCTAACATTTTCTAGCCTCCGTTCCTATCAATGCACTCCCGCTTGTTGACTAGCCAGCATCATAGCTCACTGGGAGTGGAATGTCACTGCCTTGTGTCATATTCAGCTTCTCTGCCGAGATATTCTTTTCTTCCTGGAATGCAGATTCACACAACACTGTTGCCACATGTTGAATATGCCTACCAACTTCGCATTCTTGCTTTTTTTGTTTTGTTTTAAGGAGCATAGAAGGTATGCTTAGAGCAGTGAAAAATCATTATACATGACTGGCCTTGGCAACCGCATTGATCATGCCTGTAATATAAGAAAAAGCTGTGATTATACAAATCATGTATTTACATAGCATAACATACATCAATGTTATGCCATTTGTAGACGTTCTACAAAAAAGGATTGAGCATGCCCACTAATGAATGCAACAGATCACCAACAATGTTTGCCTTTAGTATTGCATCACATTTAAGTAGCAATACTTGTTTTCCAAATCATAATTGCCAATACATCAGATAAAGCCAGATACAAATGAAACATCAATTATTGTGATTTTAATAATACAACATCATTGCTTTAGTAATTAGAGTTTAATTATCATAAACATCTGCATGGAATACTCCCCATGTATGAGATCACAAACATTAACAAATTTATTACCTAAAGCAGACTTGGTGTTTAGGTTAAATTGTCCATCGGTGCCAGCATGTCTCTGATCTGTAGCCAATCGGTTAAAATGTTTACAGGAACAGATGAATGAAAATACACTTTCCAGACCAAAGTGACACTGATATGATGTCTGGGGGAAATATAACATAGCTGCACAACGTTTATACCATCTACTGGTAACCAGTAGTAAGATATCCATGAAACAGCATCCTTCTACTGCATAGGCAAGAAAAGCTAGAGTTGCAACATGACAGCGACTAGTTCATAGTAGCCCTGTGCGCATTCATATGATATGGGTGATGCAATTATCAAATGATGAGTATGTTCACTTTAAATTGATTACATGTGGCTGTTATTGAATGGCCCACCATTGGACTGGCTCTTGTTTAGTAAAATTACTTAAAGAGGGGGACAACGTTCAAACTGATAATTCCAATGAACACGCACATACACACACGTACAGACACATATACACACACATATGTATTATATATATATATATATATATATATATATATATATATATATATTTCCAGCTTATTTCCTGATTTTGCTAAATTTCAGGACATTTCCAGGACTTCGACAATTAATATGTCATTTTCCAGGTTTTAAAGCTTTTCCAGAAGGCGTGGGAACCCTGTTTTTACTCTAAACTAGATCTATGCATGTTCTAATTTCTAAGTTTCGTAGTTTAGTAACATTCAAGGTCACCAGCGCATCCGGCTGCCGAGCTCAACCGCAGCTGTGTAATGGCCTATGTGATTGCATGGTGGCGTCACTTTCTCCAGCACATCCGGCCGCCGAGCTCACCCAAAAGACCACATAG
>JAODUP010000059.1:880000-951969 GCA_025642065.1 Paralvinella palmiformis | reverse complement strand
AACAGAACAAACAACGTCTAAAGTATACAGTAAACAGAACAAACAACTGTCGTAAAGTATACAGTAAACAGAACAAACTGTCGTAAAGTATACAGTAAACAGAACAAACAACTGTCGTAAAGTAAACAGTAAACAGAACAAACAACTGTCGTAAAGTATACAGTAAACAGAACAAACAACTGTCGTAAAGTATACAGTAAACAGAACAAACAACTGTAGTAAAGTATACAGTAAACAGAACAAACAACTGTCGTAAAGTATACAGTAAACAGAACAAACAACTGTCGTAAAGTAAACAGTAAACACTGACTTTAGTAAATAGTGACCTAGTAGAGTTTAAAGACACTCTGGTAAAAGAAAATTGATGAAGTGTCTTCATCTTTCATTCACATCTCATAAAACACAGAAAGATTCAGTGGCCAAATCTACAGAGAATAGTATACACTGTCATAAGAGACCAATGTCTGGAGATCGTTAAACTTCATACAGGGGTCCACTTTAAGGAAAAAACACCTTAGAAGAGGCCTGCTATAAGGAAATAAGAATATAATTTAATCTAAGACAACAGAGACTCCAAAAAACTTTAAAAACACATTATTTTCTAGTTCACTATAGCCATTGAACAAATCTAATAATTCTTAATAATGTGTATATATAACATGTTTATATTCTATTTTTATCTTATAGTTAATAGCAGTTCGATATATTATTATTATATCAGTATATTATAATGATTTAACTTAGCTGATTAATTTTATTTTATTTGTCTTTTTTTAATCATAATATTACATAAAAAAGTATTACCAATATTTTTAATATTTTATTTTACATTTAATATATATTATTCCATGTCATTTTAACATTTTACGTTTATATGTCTTATTGTAAAGCACTTTTAAACATGATATAGTTTATGAAAAGAGTCTATATAAATATGGTATATAATAATAATACTAAAAGCAGCATCTCCTGTATCAGATGAAGTAGATAACAAAAGTAATAATAAGAGAATGCTTCAGGACTGGATATCCAATACACCAGGCCTAGAACACATAAATGAACATCATACAAAATTATGATAACATGTTAAACATTAACACACCAGATGCTGATGTTTATTGTTTCCAAGCTTGCTGGCATGATTCTGATTGTGATGAGATCTATATATACTGAGATACAATAAATATATATAAATCTTACATTACAATTACAGCTCCTGTTGATAATGGTTTTTCCTTTGATTTACAGTGTACGAGAAGAACTCCAATATCCTCTGGTAAAACTGAAAATGCTGTTAAAGTGAATAAAATGTATTATTATGTATTTATTACTGATACGCATCAGTAGACACACACACACACACACATACATGCAGACACCTATCTGTATATTGAATGCATATTTCTGCATCTAGATATACATGTGTGTGTGTGTGTGTGTGTGTGTGTGTGTGTGTGTGTGTTGTGCATGCAAAAATAAATGCATGTGTGTTAGTAAATCAATTCACATTTATAATGTAGTTGTAGATGCATAAATAGACTGATTCCACTTTGACTGCGACACAAAGTGGGAAATGACCGATGCTCAATGTTAGGTTAGAAAGCTGCAACTGCTCATGTGGAATTTCAGATTAGAAGGCAAATGACCATCGCCATTTTTTCAACAATGAAAGCAAATGAACATTTCGTTCCTTTCATTCTCGAATATTTCCTAGATCTAACTGTGCTTAATTTGTTGTCTCACAAAGGTAAGAAAAATGTTATATTTACCCCATGTTTACATTCAATATCTAACATGTCCAACATTACAGGCAACAGTGTTTTCTCCACATGTAAACATTAAACAAATGTGTGAAAAACACTCATAATCCGGCTGGATACAAGAAACAAAATGTAGAGAATGATATGTGTAGATGCAAAACTATTTGCTAAAAGTAGACCTATATTGTGCAAAATCTTGTGCATATCAACAATCGGCACAGTCATGATAGCCCAGCATGTGCATGTTTCTGTTCATGTATCAGCCAGCTCATTTACAATTGTAGCCATATAAAGAGAGAGTTTATTAAACCATGCTCCCATCTCATTTCATCCAGTGACTCGATGTGGGCTGCACCGGTGATCATGTGATACAGAATATTCATACCTTTCACACAACTGCCACGCTGAGAGCATTGTTTTTTCAACAGGATTGTTTACATTTCAACCGACACAAATTTCAGAATAGAATACACTATTATTTTCACAAGTGTGAAAGAAATATAAAAGAGCCACATCTCTAGTTAACATTATTTGTGTTCTGAATAAATAAATGCTGGATTTGTGGCTTAATTTATGGAAAATAGTGTGCCTGATGGCCGGATCCGATTTGTTGTTTTAACAATACCCTTCAATAAAATCGTATTTTAGGGTACTCTTTACAGAAACCCGTATATCAAAGCATATTAACTACATTCAGAATAGATTCACATATCCAAATATGTGAGTTTGTTCTAGATTGACCATGCTCCTGGCTCAGTCCGAGTGTTGAAATCCATCTTGTTTCAAACACTCCCATTGGCTTTCGGATATCCGGCTAGTTGGCACATTTTTTCTGACCCAACAACTTGCTCGTGATCCAAATCAACACAAATATGCATGCGTAGTGGGATCAGTCTATTACTGCATAGCCATGTTTTAAACACAGAAATGTATACTGGTCAATGTATAACTTATAAATAGGCCACTAGAACAGTGACAGATAGAAATAAAACAATCTAGAAATTAGGAAGAAATGGACAAATATATCAATAAACTCAAAATGTTAAATGTGTTATTGTGTATTATAAGGACATTACATATGCCTTTCTTTAAAGGCCTCACAATTGCTGCTTTGTGGCTACATGAAAGATAATAAATCGCACTGGTTCGCAAGTCTACCTCTAAAAATACACTTCATCACAATTAAAAACATCTGTTTTAAAAGCAAAGCAAACATTTGGACAAATAAAGAAGCGAGATTTTTTTTCCTAATTTTAGGTACAAGATCTGTGTTGTATCTTATGTGTTACGGATAATGAACATCCAAGTACCGACCTTGATTAAGAAGTGACTCCTGTATCCGTCTCATTACAGGTACTTGGCATACAAACACCCAACTGTAATGCAGCCGTCAACTGGTTTAAAATTGATAAATTCATTTATTATTATTATTATCATCAGTATTGTTGCTATTATGATACTCATATACAATGGCTCAGTAAATAAAAGCATACACTGTTAGTAATTTGATATACAGTCAGCTATAAATTACTGTTTTATTCTATTTTTAACATAATGAATTATTCTGATTTTCGTTATTATTATTATTGTTATAATGCTGCCCTCAAACAGCACTCACAGCCCATTTAGCCTACCATGTGCTCAAAAGTGACCATAAAACATCAATCATCATCACCTCAAACAGCACCCACTCATCACTGATTATACTTTTTATGACTCTCTTTCTGCAACACATGGGGGGGGGCAGCATAATGACAAATATTGTGCACGGGAATGTAGGTGTTAACATTGAAGGGACACTCATAAGAAGTACTACCTCCCAGTATCATGCTTCAACAAATACTTCTACTAACTGGATGAAGGCAATCAAGTTAAGAAACTCTGATGCAATACTGAGACTACACAATCTTTTTATGTGCAATTTATTGCTTTGCAAGTCACCTGAACAAAACGTGGTTAATGATGTCCTAATGATGTCCTGTGTAGTGGTGTACTCTACTACTTAACCATAAAACATTATAGGGTAATCTCATATTTGTATGAAGACATAATACAAATTGAGATGGACACTCAAGTGAACAAGCCCAAAGTTATGTCATAGGGAAATGATATGATCACAGTGGGCCTGTTAGTGGTGGATGATGATCACAGCAGGGCCTGTTAGTGGTGGATGATGATCACAGCAGGGCCTGTTAGTGGTGGATGATGATCACAGCAGGACCTGTTAGTGGTGGATGATGATCACAGCAGGGCCTGTTAGTGGTGGATGATGATCACAGCAGGGCCTGTTAGTGGTGGATGATGATCACAGCAGGACCTGTTAGTGGTGGATGATGATCACAGCAGGGCCTGTTAGTGGTGGATGATGATCAGAGCAGGGCCTGTTAGTGGCAGATGATGATCAGAGCAGGGCCTGTTAGTGGCAGATGATGATCAGAGCAGGGGCTGATAGTAGTGGATGATGCATCCAATAAAAACAACTAACACTGGAACTTAATCCACAAATCCAAAAGTTTATAGTGCAGTAAATCAATAAAAAAAAAGAACAAATAAAAAGACAAATTTATTGTACACCTCCATATGTCATCAACTTTAATAATGATTATTTAACATAATAAAAATATTATGACATTTAAATAGATTCAGTAACTTGTTTTCTAATGCTATACAGAGAATATGATGATGATAATGATGATTGATGATTGCAGTTTTTTTACAGCCACTTTTGTATACGTGGTAGGCTAAATGGACTGAGCGACCTCCAAAGGGAATGAAGTGAACATCAACATAATATACTGTATAATTGAGTAGTGATGAAATAAATATATTTCGATAATGAAACAGTTACAACGAAAATTAATATGATTTATTATTTAAAGCAATATTGACAAATTAACTTACTGTATTTGTGGGAGTTGCTGCTGTCTTGTTGCCAATTTGGGCCAGACAGTACTGTCCTTGGTACAGTATATGTGAGCTGTTAGCATCCAACGATGGTACACTGATGCCACGACACGAAGAAAATCCACCATACCACAGGAGGTCTCCCTGTAGCACATCATTAGGGAGTTTACCAACAGCATCTGCAACTGTATGAGATAAGAACTATGAAACATATTAATTTACAACTTTCAACCAGTATTTAAAAACATAACTTGATCAACTGCCCCCCCCCCACCTCCCCCCGATCAAAACTGTAATATCAGTGAGACCATAAATATTTGTCATATTAAATACGAAGCAAGACTGTATCAATGTATGATTTAACTTCTTGGTGTAACAAACATGAGATAGACAGACTTAAATTAGATTGGAAAACAATAATTTATTGAAACTTATAAAATCCCATAATACTCTGTGATTTTTCTAATATAGAAATACTGGCTCTCTGGGGAGCAATTTCAGGAATGTAGAGCTGAACCCCGATATAAATGACTTGGGTAGTATTAAAATGTACTGGTGGTTTATAATTATTAAGTATGCAACTAAGACCTTTTTGTCACTGGAGGGGGGGCTGTATGGAGCAATATGATGCTTGGCTGAGAAAAAGCTGTTTTGGAAAACAGTTTTAGAAGCACTGCCACACTTAGAAAGGCAATGATTATCTTTGGCCTAGCCAGTTCAAATATCATATGTCTTAATACATAATAAAAGAGAATACAAAGAAATATCACTGAGTGATAATTAAGGTGTGATGTCACACATGTGAGAAAATACATCATTTTGGTGTCTGGTCCAAATGTTGTATTGAGATAATTTTGATTGGTTAATGACTGCATCAAAATGAAAATCCATTGGCAATAAGTAAAGGAAGATGTAAAATTTATGTTATTTAACAGTTAAGGTATAAAAACAAACAGTAATTAGGATTTAGCTGAATATTAAATATTTCAATGTATCACAACTATGATTCCATATTAACTGTCTTTTTAATGTCAAATTTATCTTTAAGGGAAAATTATCTAACCTGGTCTTTAATGGCTAGACAGAGAAATTTATGATTAATGAGTATTAATTAATGATTATCATTTCAACCTCTTATAGGGTTTGTACAGACACATTATTTGGGATATCACTGTAGAACACCTTTGAATGGCTCCTACTAGTAAGAGTGCTTTATTAAATACCAGTATACATTATTAGTAGTACTAGTAGTAATGCAGTTTTACAAGTTATGGTTTGGAAGGGGACAAGTTATGGTTTTAACCATTTACAGATTGAGCTCTGGTCGTCTAGCGGTTAAACACCTGTCACTTTGTACCAAGGCTCACAGGTTTGATCCCATCAAGGGGTTGAAACTTTCCCAGGGAATAATATTTCTCAAAAGATTTGCACAAATCACAGACTAAATTGTTCTACAGTTTACCCTTTCATTTAGCCAGTTGTCATCTGGTGATGACTTTTGGAAACAAGTGCTTGGGTAACTAGTCATGATTCAGTTTGATTGTACTGTGTATGTTTTATTATTTCCATAAAGGAATAACTTGTTACTTGTGTTTCATGCAGAATATTCCTACATTGCATTATTTACAGCTTATTTCTAGTTTTTGTTTGCATAACAATCATATTATTTGCAATTTTGTCATCAAGTTCCTCACTGATTCTACAGAAGAGCTGAGCCCATGAATATATTCAAAATGATGTGTCATGCTTCTGTTAATACTGCTGAGCAAAATTGATTGAGATGAAACAATATACCCAGTTTATTTCAAATTTATGACACACCGTAGGTCCCGGCCATTAAGCCGAGGTCGTTTTAAGCTGACCTAAAAATCTTTTCCCTGCAGTATTTCCAGGTGACGTTTTGGAATGCAGGAAATAGGTTTTGTTTTCATAATTCATTAAAATGTGTTTTGTATATTGTCAATAGGTCAAGGCAAATTATAACGATCTACACAAACTGTTTGCGCATACGAAGGAACTCAAACTTAAATTAACGGCGTCATTAAACATTAAATGAACCGCATATGAAGTCAATGACTTAGAAATAATTAGACAGAGCCTTTGATGGTAAGTTTTGGTCACTATAATGTGGCAATAACTGAGACAATTGTCACAATATAAATTACTGGAATATGCAACCAGTTAGTATATCTAACTAACTCTCTATTGAAAATAAATAAATTAATCAGTGATTATCCCATTATTAGTATAAATATGCCCAGACCAAATATGTATATGGGGGCACCCTAATGTCTTTGCCGCCAAACAAATGAGATACGACACTCTTGGGTACGGAATGTCTTGGGTACAAGTTGTCTTGTTACCGACGCTGCCTTCGAATTGAAATTCGTGAAATGCACTAATGAGTCCAACAAAATGTATCCATAATTACAAAAAATCAGACAATTCTACATATAAATATTGATTTTCATTATAAAGCCATGTATAATTATCATCAACTTTTTCACTTCTATTTTCACTCCTTGACTGAATGAGTTTGAATAAAAATGACGATTGACATCGGTTTGCATATAGATCTAGATTAGAATCTAGATCTAGACGGCTGCTAACACCCTGAATTTTTTTCTCCAGACGGCTGGATTTCTTGACACTGAAATAGCACCGGCCATTAAGCCGAACCCCAAAATAAGAGTAAAAAAGTTGACACAAAGTCTCGGCTTAATGGCCGGGATCTACGGTATGTATTGATTTATTGTTTATAAAGCAAAGAAAGTGACAATTATGGCATCATTGTCAGGATTTAACCCAGTTTGTTTTAACCCAACGTGTGCAATAGCCTTGTTGCAGCTGATGAATCAACAATTTAGGGCCAATTTCCCACTTTAAAGTAATTAATCAAAGGAAAAGTTACAAAAGTAAGATAAAGACATGTATATCACTTTGGGTAAATTTATTTGAACTTTGATGACTAAATTCATACAATATTTGATACGTTATAAAAAGGTAAACAAAGAGATTTTAGTTTTCCTACCCGGGTGGGAGTGACAGTAAACTTTATTTTCAACATGATCTTTTTAACCAAATCTTCATTTGATTATTGTACAAATCTCTTCTTTAAAGCTTATTTAGTACCATTAAATATACAAAGACAGTTTGTAAAAAGACTATCTTTAAAAAATGGCATTGACAAGGGTCTAGGTCCATCAAATTAACTTAAGAGTGCAATTGTTATGCACCATCTTGACAACCAGGGCCATTTAAAAACAGGACCACCCCATTTCACAACTGTTATGGTTTTAAGAATGCCTGCCCATTTAGCAACCATGCTATTATTTATAAATTTTCTGTATTATTGGCCAGTTATCTAGCAAAATGATATGATGTTGTGAAAATTAAATTGAATATAAATTATATAGACCTCTATCTATAGAGATATGAACAAATAAATTCAGAAAACAGTAAATTATTTGAAGTTGTTCCCCATTTTGAAACTGCCCGTCCCATTTCGAAATGGGAAGTGGACCATTTCAACAACTTAAAAAATACATGGTTTCCAGAAATTATTATTGTGCCTTTAAGGAAATTATATAGAGAGTCTGCATCCATATAAACACATGCAACAATAATATATTCATACTTTACAAAATGATGCACAATCAAATTTATCATGATCTAATCATGCCGATGCTGTGCTGAATCAAGTAGTTGCGAAACAAGACTGCCCATCTTACAACCACAAGGCTCATGGTGCAGTTGCGAAACAGGAAGATCCTGCTTTAAAATGGGCAGGGTTGCGAAACGGGTCAGTACAGCATCATACATTATAATGAGGACAAGATCGAAGATGTCTAGCATTCTTTAAAGAGAACCCTACTCACTCAGATAGCCAGAACTTACACTTTAAAGCCCACATCTTCCTCTCTGTAATGCCTTTAAATAACATAGACAGGTGCTCTTTGCAGGTAGGTCCATAGTCTTCAACTGTAGGAGAACTATCATAACTAGGTCTACCAGTACCAGATCCAACTACCGACATATTATGTCTAAAAGCCAATGAGTCAAATATCCCAGCTGGTCCTCTCATTGTTGTAAATACACGAAGAAGACTCTCAGCTATGTCTGTCCTATGGATAGCATGATCCAGAATTGGTTGTATCATCTGTGGGAATGCTGGTATGTTCTGACCGCATACTGGACTCTCTGGAGCTAGCATCAGCAGCGCCGCGAGTGCGTAGTTAGACAGGATCCACTGAAGAAGTCTCCCCATTTTGGCACTGTCGGAGTGTCGCCTCACCTGAAAGAGAAAGACAGGAAACGATATATATATATATATATATATATATATATAAGGTGTTAGGCTCACATGATTATGCGTCTAAGAACCGAGTAAATTAGGTCACTGAAGCATGTCACTGACATCACAAGACGTGATTCGATTGACAAGTTTCCAACGACTACCCAGTTCAGTTGTTTTACGGCGATCACATGATCGTGGTTGAGGTCAAGGATATTTTAGTGAGCGTCATTTCCAAGTCTGTCTTCTTAAATGGGAGAGTTTATTACAGTCTATTCGTTTATTTGTTGATCTTCGTGTAGGTCTATTTATAGTAGTGACAGTTAAGGTGAATGAAAAAGTACAGCACAGGAAATTATTACCATTTATGACCAATGTAATGTCTATACGAAATCATTGATAATACCAAATATTTATATAGTTTTACTAGTTAGTTTATCATTTCATGAACTGTAATTATTTAATTACAATAATGCTCTATAATGTGTAAGAAACTGATTCCAGTCCTGACTCTATAAATATTGAGTGATTGAAACTAACTCCACGCCAACAGTCACATAGGAGTAGTATAGAAAGATGGAGCTCTACACACACACACACACACACACACACACACCGGGGACTGGTGAGACATTACACATGTCTCAGCAAGAAAAGTCGCCGCTCTGGATTCAGTCCCCTGAAGAAACGTCCAGAGTTTGAATTTACGGTTCGAGATTCTCTGTGTCTGTGCCTTATTATACACAGCTAAAACACACATTGCCCACACACACACACACACACACACATATATATATATATATATATATATAGTTTTCAGCATCAGGATAGCAACACTGTTTCACTTAATCACACTGAGAAGTGAGACGATAATACCTGTAAGATATTTTAAAAAACGATGTCATTTTTGCCGAGTCAAGAAAGTGGATCAATTAAGGCATTTGTCTCTCGACAACAAAGTCTCAATTAGGCTATAAGCGGGTTATCGTTAAATCATCAGCACTCATGAAATTAGTGTAACACTAATTTGTTCTTTAGATTGTAGGCCTAGTTATTGATAAAGTGATTGTAAAATTATATTTATGTAAAGGAATTTAATGTGTCGTATAAATAATCAAAACAGAAACAATTAATAGCACATATACGTGATGTGCGCGCGTGTGTGAAAGTATCGTATATGACTAATCAAACCAGGATTTTTCTTATTAAGTACAAAACTTCGTGTATGTACAAATAAATAACAAACATTATTAATGCTTATAACATACACATTGAATAGATAGAGTATCTACAATAAAGCATGTACAATGGCGGGATCAAAGGTCAAAATGCAAACAATAAGATGAAGCATGTATACATAAAATATAACTTAGAAAACTTTGGAATACATATGTTTCTCAAAATTATAATACTGACAGAGAAAACAAAGTCGTGATTGTGCTTTCGGCCGATACGTCGTTGTTTGTACAAAATTCGGGTGACATAAGACACATCCAGGTGAAATAAGTTAATCAACAAATATACGCAAACATAATTAATTATTGTGTCGTTCCCATATTTATTTTTTATACAACGTTGATTTTATGTTTATAATTAATTACAATATTCAGTCTGTTCAGATATAAACAAACACTATCTTACCTGTATTTAGTAATAGTGATTACGTCACGTGGCCGGTGTAGACATTGCTATACAGGTGTGCTGTTATCTAGATATAACAGGCTGAGCTTGTCAGGTATTCCGCTCTTCGCGCCTATGGTGACCCATATTTTAGTGCCTGTCACTGTTTCTCAAGTCTAGATTTAGACATATTGAGGGTAGTAGCCGCTACAGTTCCTACTCATGGCTGGTTTTAACTGCGTAGATGGATGCTCACTATGTATTAAGGATATTATGAACGGGCTACTCTTATGTTTTTGTTTTGTTTTTTGTTACAGATAACAATGATAGGAAATAATAAACTATAGTTAGTTAATAATATCGTGTTAGTAGATTATCTATGGCTAACTAACTATAATAAACAGATCATTATATATTACACGATGGGGGTATGTCAGTTCAGAAGTAGACCGTTGTGTAACTAGTATATATGTAATATGCCAAGTTAGACGTGAAGGGCAAGAGTCGCGTAGATGTTGTGAAGGTCTAGAAGATGAACTAAGTATGGTTGGTGAACCAGTGTTGAAGGGTCTAAAAGTATCATTAACCCCCCCCCCCCCACACACACACACACTGATGATAGAGGTATACTAACTCACAAATAGTACTGATGTTAGTAAGCTTGTGGGTTGTGTGTACTTATATATGGAATGGCACTGGTGTGGTTGTATTGAGAAGAGTTGAGGAGCAAATATTTGTTAAAGTCGGATAGCTTCAGCGTAGTGAAATATCTTTAAAATAAATAGTCCTAATATCTTAATAATCGTATTATAATGTATCACAGACAAAAATGTTTCAATATTTTATCATCACGTTAGCGGTAGACATAGACAGCTAAATATATAATATTATGGGTGCTGAGCCTAAATTGCCTCTTTGTTTAAATAGGCTTCATTTTTCCATGTAACAAATTAACCGGAGCTTCTCCGTTAACTTGATTATAGGTACATATAAGTTATATTACGTAAATCGAAGCTCTGTATGATCGCAGTATTGATCATCTAACAAAATTTTACACACATATATAAGAGTACATGGAATTAGTGTATGCTGTGTGTTAATGTGGAGATACAGATATATTATATAGTGTGTGTGTGTGTTTTGTGTATTAGAGTGGAGTGGTGCTAGTATATGTTGTGTATTAGAGCGGAATAGAACTTATGTGTGTTGTGTATTAGAGTGGAGTGGAACTAGTGTATGTTGTGTAGTATAGTGTGTGGCGTGTGGTTGGTGGAGTAGAGTTAGCGTGTGCCATATGATAGAGTGAAATGGGTCGAGTGTGTGTTGTGTTGTTGATAGAGTGGAGTTTATCTGTGTTGTGTTGGAGAGCGGAGTTAACTAGTGTATGTGGTCTCGTAGAGTAAAGGTGTGTGTGTGTGTGTGTGTGTTGAGTGATAGTGGAGTGAAGCTAGTGTGTATTATATGGTAGAGTGGGGCTAGTGTATATTGAATGGTACAGCGGGGCTAGTGTGTACTGTATTGTAGTGAGTGTAATGCAGCAAACGTGTATGGTGTAATAGTGATTGAGGTAGCCTAGAGTGTATTGTATGGTAGAGTGGAGTAGAAGGTTCTTTTATTTTATTTACATAGAATAATGAATCAAAGTTTAAGCATATATTCCAATAGAATCAGTATATACTATCATATGAGGCAAAGTTTACTATGTGTTATTCAGAAATATAAATAATATTATACACATATACACATGTCCAGGTGGTATAAATGAGTTTAGATATCAGTATATTGTGTACGCTTGTGGGAGATGTCATGGATCAAACTTATAATAACGAAGATCATCAGGGTAATTATTATGGTATAACCTTATCTAAAGTCCATCGATTAACTTACCTCAATGACAGTACTTCAGAATTCTGGCTTCATAGAACTATCCACATCCCATGAGAATATATGCAACAGTCGTTTAATTCCATAATAGGTAAAAGTCCTTTCTTTGTCAAGGTCACTGGGTTTTGTTCTTTTAAGATTTAGTTTTTTTACAGTGGTCCTTTTTTGTTGACCAAATTGTCCCTATTTATCAATTCGCCTTTTCTATGCTATCCGTCAAGAATTCTATTACCATCAACAATTGTATATGTTTATATGGAAGACTTGACCATAAGACGGAATCTCCTGTTGTCAATCAAATCCGCCAATCTTTCCTAAATCTCAATCTTAATATAGCGCTCATTTTGGACTTAACTACACTACGTAACCAGCAACACAACATCGTTCAATATTGGACATTAATCCCCCTGAGTAAGTTCTTCACTGAATTCTATCGGTAAACAACACCTCGTAATACAGTGTCACAACCATTAATCAAATATCATAAGGAGGAGAAATGTTCAACACGTACGGACAAAAAGCCCCAGTGACATATGTGTGTATGTGTGTGTGTCTGCTAAAAGAGTTGTTTTGGTATACGTTTCATTAATATTCATTGGACCAACGCCAAGAGCAGCTAACGCCATATGTTCACTCAAGTAATTCGTGGTAACTTGAACGTATACGACATATTTCGCTTACGAGCACGTAGATGGATGGTACCATTCTACTCGCCATAAAGTCATCGCCTATCATACATTATATACCTGGATAACATTCACACTTCGTGTTGTTGATCATAGTTGGATATGGGGGCGGAACAGGCCAAGCATGACAAAGGTAGTTCTTTGTAATACGTGTATTGGTCTATTTTATCAGTTCACCCTCGTAACAAAATACTATTTAAGACGTTCTTCCTACTTTACATTTAACAAATTCTTGTTGATTTAGAGTTTGCTAAATGTCTCTAAAATAAAATTAAGTGACAATAAATTTTGAAATGAGTGATTATTAAACTCCAGCCGTGTAATGCACGTTGACATTATGGTTTTAACAGATGTGCTAGGTTAGTCCTGCCAATGGGCCTATAAAGCGATATTTTCTGCGGCGCTGTCCCGTTTTCTGGTATGTCTTCGTATTTTATGCCAATCACACACCAGCGCCACACCTTTTGTTTTATACCCAAAAGGTCTATTTACTCAGTAAGTTTGATCATTTCTCACCGAAGCGGCACGTTTCAGCTGTTAACCTCGCCACCTCCAATTTTACACGCGAGACTTCGAGGTGCGTTATCTTGGAAGTGCGTTATCATTATTACATAAATATAACGTTAAAAATAACTAATATTCAAAACATAATAAACAAAATTGATGTAACAGTTTTGAATTTTCACGTGAGCCAATCACTGAATAATTTACTTTAAAAAGCTGGTGATGGGGAGGAGGGGGAGTACCAGCAGTTTTTTGTTTGTTTTCCATAGCTGCTTGCTAATCATAGAAAATGTAGTTTCAAAGCAAAAATACAAACAGCTGATCTTAGTTTCTGTAATATGCTAATTGAGTAGCATCTGTGCATTCATATCATACCAAGATGTTCGTCCCAGTTTAACCCAAAAGAGAATAATTTTTAATGCTAGTATTTTCATTGTCTTGGCTCCGAAGCATCTTTGTTTGTGGTTGTCATAAAGCTTTAAGAGCGAAGTCTTGTTGTTACGTATGACGTGTATGACGGTTGGAGTCATATAGCATGTGGTACCGATATCTCACGCATAGAATATGTGAGTCTTATTGGAGACACGGATTTCAGATGGACACGAGATCCATGCCGTTCTGTGGGATTTACCACTTCTATCTGCAGGATTGATTCTACCGGGAGCCTGTGTTCATCCTCCTCCGGGATTCGTGCCAATACGTATAACTCGTGTAAACAAAATGATCGCAGTGTATCTCATATCCATATGGACGTGTCAGAAGAACCAATTCGGGATACTATGCTCTTATCGCCAACGCCGCCACCAGCTGCTGATCTTGACCTCATTCCGATCCCAATGTCGATGAATCACTTCGATGAACCAATTAAAGCATTTGATTCCAATGGGACGAACTTATCATCTACGTGGCTATGCTCATATCGTTCAAGTAAAATAAATTGTCCAGCTTCTGTGCTTGAAACAGGCGATGAATGGATCTCAGGAGGTGAACATATACACATGAACCCACAGCCGGTGGCTCAGTTGCTGTATCAATTATAGTCACAGCCAAGGTTAAGGCAAATGATAAGCCATTCCAATATGCACAGAATATAGCTAATCATCTACTTATGTATACATCTACATGTATCATGATGATTGATTGATTAATTGATTGATGGATATTTTATGGCCACTTTTATGCACATGGTAGGCTAAATGGGCCGAGCGACCTCCAAAGGTAATGAGGCGAAGTGGAAGATGGAACAACTTTCAGATATGCCCACGCCGAGATTCGAACTCAGGTGCTAGTGATCTGTAGTCCAACGCGCTACAAGTTTGACCACGGAGGCGCCCTCTGTATCAGTATGTATTGAATCATGCAACAAATAAAACATAATGCAATCAAAACAAAACGACGACAGATTGAACTTTGATTGAAATTAAAACATAACGAAACCGACATGTGGATAGCGGTCCGCATTCGACATGGGCGGCATTTAACATGGGCCACATTCAACATGGGCCACATTCAACGTAGACTACATTCACCATGGGCAGTAATCGATAACACAGAACTCCATGGCCTAACTGGTAGGGCGGTTGGCTACAGATCTATACCACTTGGGTTCAAACCCCGTATTGGCTAGTTCAGAAGGATGTTTAATATTTCATTTCGCCTCGGCCCATTTAGCCTATCTTGTGCCCAAAAGTGGCCGTAAAACATCAACTTTATTTTCTGCACAGAACTGATACCGTCATAAGGTAGATAATGTCTAAAGAGAACGAATCAGAAAACGAAGGAGAAGCTGGTCCCCCATCTCCCCCCATATAATATTATATTAATAATATACGTATTAATAATATACGTAATAATCAATATGTAATTATCATTTAACGTTTAACATTTAAACAATCGACTGATCAACAATTTTTAAATGATCGTATTAAAGATATCAAAGCAAAATTTATCTTGACTCGGTAAGCAAATAAAATCCATTCTGTAATTGGGTCGCACACACTCAGTGTAACTCACACTTACCCTTTCATAGTCCATTCCTTGGGGTGTGGGCGGTGCCTTGTATGTCTCAGAGACCCAAAGATCAGCAAGAAGTTTGACTCCTGTTAGGGACACACAACCTCGACTAGTTAATGGGTTAGACTGATATGGATGAGCTAACCCTAACAGAAACATCGAGTTTATGTGATGGCTTCTTTCCAACAACTGGCAGATTTTCTGTTGGTAATTTATTCGTCATATCAGTCTTCGTATTATGCGTAAACGATTACAATGGAGCAGAAAAATCTACATAAGAAATAATTATTTTAGTGTTTTCGTTATACCAGTGTTCGTCACAAGCATGCCGCACTATAATATATATATATATATATATGTGTGTGTGTGTGTGTGTGTGTGTGTGTAGTCAGAATCCGTTAATCCGGAATACAGAAATCTACACCGCGGCATCAATCCTCAAGCAGCGTGAAATCCAAGTAATACTCCACTGGGGTCCAAGCCACATTAACTTTGAGGGCAACGACCGAGCCGATAAACGAGCAAACGAAGCCACGAGCTTAGACGTCATTGAATATTCCGAACATACCCCAGGCACATTCAGCTATCTTGTTGACAGATTCATCTCTAATCAACTTGAATCGATCTACACAAACTACACATCAGCATCCACGGATTGGTACCAGAAGACCACCTGTAGTTAGACATAATCTTCTCAACAACAGATTGGTCGACAACCAACTCAGAAGAATACGATTCTAGACTTACACAAGAAACTTCACCGACCCGTCACCTCTAACACTATACCGGCACTATCAACAAGTGTACGACCCGGTACATTATCTGCTCAACTTCCCAGCCTACATGAAGCACGAAGAATACATAAAGGTCATCTCCGCCCGCAAGAATACACACTTCCAGACCATCACCTAGCAGCATTGATCATAAGGAAGTCAACCTTCTTACCAGACACCATAACTCCACTTCTCCAGAAAGACCCTTACACACAACAAAACAACGAGAAGAGATCAGACCCCCTCTATGGGTTAGTAGGTAAGAGTGTGGGACTTCCGTACCCATGTTTCATGCTGTTCGGCAGGCCTGATGTTCGTATCCCGGGCCTGACATTATAATAGGAGGAGTTTTTAGTCCAACCAGGCAGCTGGTAACGTGACTTTTATAGTAAACTGAGGTGCCACCACGTTAAACAACCCCCATTTTGCCTATTATCATAATAAGATACGTCAACCCAATAGGCGACAGCCAGGGATCTCTACCCCAAACTTCAACAAGACGAATTAATCCGGACATCATTTATCCGACAAATCCGCCATCCGACACATTATTGCATGTGCCGGATTTAGCTCCATTATAAATGACTCTTTAACTCGACAAAATCATGTTCTGCATTCCGACATTTCATATCGCCAACAGAATGTGACATTTCTGTGTAAAATGACCCCGATAAACCGACAACACGAAAACTCAAATATTTCCACTAATTCAGTCATGCAAGACACACCTTGTCAGTAATGGTTCACTAACTCGCCCACCCGCGATAATTGCTATATCGTAACCAATGGACCCATTCAATGATGACGTCAAAAACCAAAACAAACCAGGTGTGCTTTGCATTGTGGGATTTATAGGGCGATAATACCGTGATAATCCCGCAATTTTAACCTTAAACGTCAATGTTCCGGATCTGTTATAATCATGCCAAAAACTAACTAACTTTTCCAGAGATTAATTTATCGGCTCACAAAATCGTGGGTGGCTGACCACGTTAAATGGCGCTGCCGTCTAAACTGAATTATTTAAAATAAAGGGGGACGTCAAAGACCCCCTGAGGACATAAAACACTCTGGCAGTGACCACCCTCAGGGTATTTCGACTCCATCTTTCCGTACTGCTCCCTGTGAGTGGTGGAGGAGGAGGTTGGTCTCAACCACTCCAACATAGAGGCTGTGCCGAATAAGCGACAGTCTGGGGATTCTTCCCGAACAACAAAACAAACAATCTTTATGACTTAAAATGTGTGACAGAGACTACCGGTATGTCACGGATTCGATATTCCGACATTCTCGTTTATCCGACATATTATCATGTGACAAACCTGTGTGTATATATATATATATATATATATATATATATATATATATATATATATATAAATTCGTCTAAAAAGAAGTAAATGCGATTTAGACAGATCATATTGGAAATATGACTTAAAAGTGAACATGAAATAAAGTAATTAATATCATGGGTAGCACAATTTTAATAAATATTATAATTCTGTCTAATACAGAAATAATACGAGAAATGAAGAATATATTTGAAGATAGATTGATCGAATGACAACTCGAATAGTTTTCTGATTTGTTAACATGGGAGCTGACATTCAGCCATTATCACCTTCAACTGTGGTCTGCTCGAGTTAATTCCAAAGTGAATGGTTGTGGTTCGTGTAAAAGGGATGCCTAGCTTGGTGAAAAGGATTAACCTAAACGGAATATTGGACGTTATTACTTGATATTCCTCTCTCTTGTAAATGGTTCTCTTTCGAAAGATATTAGGCGCATTGATGGCACAGCGATTGGTGTACTGTGCTGTATATATCCATGTTGTCGATTCAAATCCGACTCACACCTGTGTTTGTGTGATGTGATCAACACCGAGGCAAAATAACTTATTACTAATATTTTTCACGATTCACATATACAATATGGAATAAATGTTCTGAAAGTTTGTGTCATAGTTTGTATAGTTTAACAAAAGTACTGAGGTACATGGAGTAATCGCTTAAAAAGCAAACGGGAGAAGTCTGAAGGTCTATATTATAGATCTGGCAGTAAGTATATTACTGTAAGTTGCAGGTGTTAGTCACAAGTAAGACACGTGACTTTGTGTGAATGACAACAATAATAAACCTAATGTCTGTGTTATTGTATGATAACATTATATGAAAATGTAAACATGATATGATTTTTGAATGTTTTTGTTCAATAAAGGCATTGTATTAATTTAATTGGGTTTGTTTTTATTTAATTTGTTTCTGGACAATAACATTGATAATTTAAAATTCTAAATTTCATCATAACTATCATTTTATAATTCATGTCTTTGTATTTGTGGTTGAAAATATGAATTAAAAAAGTGACTGATTAAAACTAATTAAATGGGTAAATAAAATGGCATATTCTCTCGTTGAAATTGTACTTGAAAATTAAAGTTTTATTTGTTCCAATCTTATTTAGAATAAAATGACATTAATTAAAAAATGAACCATAATTTACAAAACACGGAAACTTCAGGGACAAATCTAAAATCAGAAATGTTATAAAACCAAATTACTATTTATTATCGTTATAATATTCCAAAATGACTAATACAAATTTACTTCACGCTTTCATAATATTCTTTACGAAACGCTACGAAAAAAGCCCATCTATATACCAGCATGTATATATAACTGTACATGTTATGTTTTGCCACAGAGACCGTTTGGACGGAAAGACAACAGTATATGAGAATGTCACCAAATTCAAAGCGCCGTCATTACTTCTGTCAGTCTAGATACATACCAACTGACTACATTGTCACCTGGAAACAATACTGTATCGAAACATTGGAATCTGAAAGTAAGTGTTCAAGTTGAAGTTTGGGGTAGAGTCCCCTGACTGTCGCCTTTTAAACACAGCCACCTGGTATTGATTTCTGAATTGTAAGTTGTGTTATGTTTGTTTTATGTTTTATAACGTGTTCGTTGCGTGCTGGAGGCTGTTCGAGTAGCAAGTAGGATCATATGTAAAATATCCTGCAACAAATAGGAAAATTCCGTAATACTATCATTATTTGCAGGTAATTCATTTAATTCCAAATTGCAATTAAATAAATTACCTGGTAATTAAGTAATGATTTGTCGAAAGGTGCGACTAGCCGTTTACTATAAAATAATCGCGAAAAGGATTAACATTAAGCCATATTAGATGATTGAGTATACTTTACAATGAAGACATGTTGAATATTGGATGAGCACTTATTACCTGTACGGGAGAAGGAATAGGAAGATGGATGAGAAGTTACATACTCTAATAGTCATTGTTCTAACTGTTTCGTTCGTCAAATTTCTCTTCCCATGTTCTAATTGTTTATTTACCATTTCTGTTTCTTTCATATTATTTTCCCGTATCTTAACCGGTTGTTTTAGAGAACTCTCAGCGGCGCAGATTTCACGGTCTTAGTTGGAATCCCTTTTCGTCACTTAGATCTGTGGGATGTGTCATCTAATAATTAAAGGCTTCTGCCCAATTATCCCATTTATCTAGGGTGTAGAACCCTAGTCATGTATATCACGTAAGACCAGCCTCGAGGTCTACATTATTCCACCCAGTAATGTTTCTTCACCCCCCCCCCTTTCCACCGATTTGTTTACTTTTCTCTTCTGATGTTTTTATTGACATGATATAGAACATGTTTTTAACATCAAGTTTTAAACTGTTTCTAAACATGATATACTGACTAGTTCTGTTGTTATATTATAATTGTTATTATGTTGAAGCTGTCACGTTCTTGTTGGTTTTATTGTCATGTTCAAGTTGTTTCTCTGTTATCATGTTCTGAGTGTTGTCGAGTTCTGGATGTTTCTGTTGTCATGATGTAACTGTTTCTGTTGTCATGATGTAACTGTTTCTGTTGTCATGATGTAGCTGTTTCTGTTGTCATGATGTAGCTGTTTCTGTTGTCATGACGTAACTGTTTCTGTTGTCATGACGTAACTGTTTCTGTTGTCATGATGTAGCCGTTTCTGTTGTCATGATGTAGCTGTTTCTGTTGTCATGATGTAGCTGTTTCTGTTGTCATGACGTAACTGTTTCTGTTGTCATGATGTAACTGTTTCTGTTGTCATGATGTAACTGTTTCCGTTGTCATGATGTAACTGTTTCTGTTGTCATGATGTAGCTGTTTCTGTTGTCATGTTTTGTGTTCTGTATCTATTGTCATATTAGTGATTGATGATTGTTTCAGCATTAGTGAAGAAGCCCATTCATTCGGTTGATGAGGAGATCAATAATAAAGTTGCTCTATTAGAAGCTGACATTACTCGATGTGAAGTAGACGGTATCGTCAATTACGTTTATCAAGGAAAGGAACGAACACCTGAATCAGGTATCTGTCACACTTCAACTTCGTTATCTGATGATAATCCACAAAGTGAATCATTCTATAAACACAAACAAGCACAGGTACAGACGCACATAGAGAACGAGAGATAGAAACACACACGCACACACGCACACACACACACACGCACACACACGCACACACACACACACACACACACACATATATATATATATATATATATATATATATATAACACACACATACACACACAACACACATAATGCAACTATTATACTAACGAAATGCAACAATGCATCGGTTAAATCGAATCAGACAAATGCTAACCTTTCAGTTGGTCGTGATATTATACTGAGGGCAGGTGAATTATACCACGATGAGTGCATATACAAAGGTGTTCCCAGTCCAGGTAGTGCTAATGTAGTCGGAGGTAAGAGTGAATAATTAATTAGGATTCAGCTTAAATTATGAAAAATAATCTTATTCGAAATATTTATTTAGTCATTTAAAATAATATGTAGTATTTATCATGTTCATGGTATACATCCAGTCTTCTATGTGTTGAGGGTGCGCACGGTAGAAATAGCACAGAAAACAGGATAATATTTGTAAATTTTCATATATCAAATAATAATAATAATAATAAGGATATCATTGACGTGAAAGAAAACCAGACCGAGCACTCGTTCTTTGATCTAAAAGAAAATTAGACCGAGCACTCAGTGGTGTTTGAACGAGCCGCCATAACCAAACAGCTCTGACTTCCGCTAGTGGCAAAAAGCAACGTTGAAGAGACTGCGCTTCGAATTTTGAACCTTTGAATACGGACATTTATTGTGATGTGTCCGTTATAATTTTGTGTGTATATATAATCTGTATTACTCCTGTCCTATTATATGCCATCACATATGTAACTGTCGTTTTATGCAAGTCTGCAGATCTAGTCTAGTTGTGATCAAATGCCAGAGAGGAGACGGGGGTTGTCGAACAGGCTAAATATAATAATAATAGTTAAGGTTAATTTCTGGCCAAATAAACGCTTTAGCAGCTATTTTAAATGTGTTTCTGATTCTAACCGATGAAAGGATATCCCTTCTGTATTACTTCCACGCCAACGGCTTATGCAACCAATGACACAACAAAAATTCACTATATCTATAAACTTGATTTTGCAGTCTGCGTTCCTTTTTGCCCCGACCGGAAGTTGGGACCTGTTTTACCATTAAATTGGCGGCCGTGTTTAGTTTCAAGTCAATGGCCGTAATAATATATTATTAATGTTTTAAAATTATTTTATCAGACCTGTCTTAACGATGTACTTACAGAGCAAGTGTATTTTTGGATGATAAGCATTTACAATTATGTGGAGGCTCAACTTTGCGTCGCCACTGCGTACAGTAATATATAATAGAATAAATTTTGATTGATTACACATTTTATGGACAGTATATTAGGTGTATCTTCCTTTATGTATTTAAATGTCTATGCGCACGTGACGCTTCATGGGATTTGAAGTAACTGTACTATCTATCTTGATAAGCGCCTTACTGCAATCTTCTCACATGTTACACAATGCGCTATGCAATTTTTGCATACTATTATTATAATATGCTGTTATGTATCTGCAAATACGTTCAACATATTTACAAATATATTACTTGCAGTATCACTGTATAGCGGCTTTGAATTGTTCCTTGAATTGCTAGTATGGATGTTTTATTATACATGTATATACATTATTATTATTATTATTATTATTATTATTATTATTATTATTATTATTTTAAAATATTTATTTACTATTCTATATTTTGCCAATGGCTTATAATACTGCCTTATCGATGTTTCAGGTTACAAGTTGCCTGCTCGATGTAAGTGTTAATGATAAGAAATTTTAACTCATCATAGTAATAAAGGCAGTGATAATTTATTTAGGTTACATTCGGCTGAAGTTCAGAAATATTGCACTTATTAGAGTAGCTCGCTTTCTTCGTTAAGTTTATTTCATTGTGTACTGCATTCGGATTATAAAGAAATTCCTGCCAACTATGTCTTATTTGTTAAATGACGGCTACTTTCGTTTCTGGATTCATACGACAACGTGTTTCGTTCATTTATAAAAAGAGCTTCGAAATAAATGTTGGACTGTATTTTAAGTATTTTAAATAGTTCGTATTTCAAGTACGCTGAACGTTTTTCTCGTTCAGCTTTAATACTGTCATTTATTGTCTTCCGTAATGTATGACTGTTTAATTGAAATGTTTCCCCCTTTAGATGTCATCAGTACCACGATACCGAATGAGACGAGTGACAATGTCATAGAACAATGTTACGCCAACTCTCTAGAAGCTGCCGTCGGTCATGGGATGAGGACCGTCGTAAGTATCCCGGATGTCAATCATTTCCCCTCTCCATCGACGATATATTCCTCTCGAGAGATCCTACACCGGATGTTGTTATCTCGGTCGGTCGTCTAGATTAATGTCGGGTCTAAATTTAACATGAACTCATCTCTCCGTTACGATGATTGATGTGTTATAGCCACTTTTGTGCACACGGTAGGCTAAATGGGCCGAGCGACCTCCAAAGTTAATGAAGCGAAGTCGAAGATGAAACAGCCTTCAGATATGCCCACGCCGAGATTCTAACTCGGGTGGTAGTGATCTGTGATCCAACGCGCTACCAGTTAGACCACGGAGGCGCCCCATTACGTAACATCGTTAAACTAAAAACAGCCGTCTTGGTAACAAACTTCACTTGTTGTCTTTTTATAGGGGGGTGGAGGGTGTGAGAGAAATGTCCCGGAAACGTTTAATTTTAGTCAAATGTCGCATTCAGTTCACATTAAGTTCATTCTCGCCGTAACTCTACCTGATCTGTTACAGTAAATAATAGTGTCGGGTAGATGCGTCTATATAATATAAATAATTGGGGGGAAAGTGGAAACAATATGCTAAAATCACAATCATCTGCTTTTCAATTGCAAACGAAAATGTAGTATTGGCAAAACAAAAGTTTATAAAAATAACGATTTGGGAAAAATGAGCGGATCCCATTAAGTCTATCAGAGATTATCTACATAATGTACAAACGTAACTTGAGGACTTCATGGAGTCGTGACTTAATATAATTATAATAATCTCATTGTTTGATGAGTTCTCATAATACATCGTCTAATGTTCCTAATTGACTTTGAGAGCCACAACCATCTATATATAATTACTGTCTGTTAATAAACCAATGTCTTAGGTTTGCTGAGTAATTACGCTTGTATCTTCCAGGCATTTCCTTGTTTATCGACTAAGAGATTCAAAGGTAAGTTGTTGTTTTTTGTAAGTTCGATTGTTGTTCAAGTGTCTATTGTTGTTAATTGTTTTATTTCTCTTGATGAACACTTACTGTGAGACGGTCATCTATTAGTGTGTCAACAGCTTAACGAATACATTTCAGGGTTTACTAAAGAATTAGTGACAAACGAAGCACTGAATTCTGTAAGAAATTGGTTGAATAAAAACAAAGACAAGGTAACTCTGTGTTACAATATATCACCCACTTGTGGCAGACTGCTCTCTCTCTCTCTCTCTCTCTCTCTCTCTCTCTATATATATATATATATATATATATATATATATATATATATCATAATCATTCATGCCTAATTATAAAGACAAATGTGAGATCTTTCCAATGAGCAGATCATATTTCAATCAGATGGACAAAGTGACACGAGTATTTCTTTATAGTGTCTGTAATTAACAAACATCAAAATTATCAATGGATTCCATGCCATTCTGTATCTTTCGCACGGTTATTGAATATTAGTTTAAATACGGAGGTATAGCTTTACGATTTAAATATGTGTGACAGAGACTACCAGTATGTTACGGACTCGATATTCCGACATTCTCGTTTAACAGATTCTGACTGTATATATATATATATATATATATATATATATATATACTTCTCTCTCCTTCTAAGTGTATTGGTGCATACATGCCCGCGTGTGTGGCTTCCAGTCCTTCAACGAACGTTGCAGATACAAACATAAAATCATAAATGGATCTTGATCTGAGACAATCTTCTTCGAGTCACTCATTTATATTTTATCAACAGGTCGACATGATCATATTCTGTGTGTTAACAGCAGGTGACGCCACCTTGTATGAAAGACTAATGTTGTTATATTTCCCTGTTGTTAACCATGAGGATCTGTCATCCAGCAGCCAAGGAACGTTGACCAGCTTAGAAGTAAGTGGTTAATGGAAACAAGGATTCTTTTAATCTGGAGTGATATACTCTCTCTCTCTCTCTCTCTCTCTCTCTCTCTCTCTCTCTCTCTGATTTTTACCAACATGATCATCAACTTCATCCCAATCAGAATCATTATCATCACAGCCATACGAATCACTTATATATATTTTATATATATATTATATATATATATATATATATATATATATATATATATATTATAAACATCTTTTAGGGAAATGAAGCAGTTTCCAATGACGCTATTCGGCTGTCTGACCACAATATGGCGTCTAACGGTATATGTACTTCAATAAATGATGCTAAGATATGACGTTTTATTTCACTTTTACATTCTTAAAAGTTGTTGATTTCTCGAATGATCGATCCACAGATTGATTGATTGAATGATTGATTGAATGGTTACTTGATTAATTGATTAGCTGACTTGTGGGTCAGTTGATTGGGTGGTTATGTAATGGACTGATTGTCCAACGGCCTAGCCAACAGACTTGTTTTCAAGTGTCCCGATTTTAAAACCCAAGTTTCAGATTCCCCCCTGGCATTATGGCAACTGAACACCAGACGTCAGTATCATTACCAGTTTATAACGGTGATTCGTTCTGACAGTCAGTCCTTACTGAAGCAGCTGATGGCCATATATGACAATCCGACGATCGATCTTCGCAAGCGTCCGTTCTTCAAATTCGCCGAAGAAGAAGGATTGGACATGGGCGCCCTCTCCAAGGACTACTTCTACAACGCTCTGGAGACCCTGATCCAGTTTCAGGTCGGTCTGGCACCGGCCTTCGAAGGACAATCCGATCGCAGGCTTCCCTGTGCGTCGAAGGCACACAGCTACGATCGGGTCTATGAGATGACGGGGAAGTTGTTAGCTCACAGCGTCCTTCATGGCGGAATAGGACTTATTGGAGCTTCGCCGGTCCTTGCCTTTCTACTGAGTCACCCAGTCAGCAAAACGGAAGTGGACATTTCCGGCATACCAATGGACATGAACGACCTTCCGGATTTGGAACTGCGGGGCCTCTTTGAGAAGGTGCTTCCTTATCCAGTTATTCAGCGTTTGTCAGCATTTGGTGATGGAATCTTCTTTCTTATTGACTTCACTTTTTTCCTCTGTCCAGCGACCCTACTTTCCTATCTTTTGCTACTTTTTGTCTCTGTCCTATTTTCCCCTCCTTTTCTCAAAAATTCCTACCATTTCCTGCTTTTTGCTACTTTTTATTTTGCTTTGCCGAATGTAATTTCGAAATAACGTGAAAATGTGCATATCGCTTGTGTTATCATAAGCTCAACAATTATGGGAACTTTTGTCTTTGTATTATCATATATTTCACAATTTGGGTCAGTATAGATGAAATTTAAATACGATATGTATAGACTAGTGCAGTTCCCATTGAGGTAACTGATACAACACTACAGATGCATAGTAAAATATGAGGGACCACTTGATCGCAAGAAAAATATACAGTATATCGACTGATGTTTGTAACATTTCCATTTACTAATAATAATAGGGTAGGCTTTTCTATGGATCAGTAACTTTTGGTTAGTTCTGCAACAAGTTTCATAATGCTATTCGTCTGAATATTTGGTACTCAACTGTTACATTTGCTATGTCTATTGTGTGCCTTCAACACTCAAATGAAGCTGAGTAGTGTAGTTGTAGCACTATTACTTTGAGCCTGTACATGGATCTTGAAATTGTTGCCTTTGTTACAAGTCAGTGTTTAGGTTTTTATCCCGCCCACATAAATTTTAATAATTTTCTGTGGCATTTTTGAGTCTTTAAAACGTTAATATTCGAATGTCAGCTCAAAAACCTCCAAATTACTCCTTATAAAGCAGCTAATATCAAAATTCACAGTATTATAATTAATCACTCTTCCGGTCATTTTAAAAAAGTCCAAACATCGGGCTCTGGTGCTATGAAACACAGTCATCAGTCACACAATAAGTCATGGAAAGGTTCTATAAAGCTCTTTGTACTACTGCAATCATGTACTACTGCAGTCATGAAGTTATCATGAGTGTTCTAATGCGATTTTGCAGCCGTACAATAATAGTAGTGCTTCCAGCAATTTCAGCATATTTAACATTAATACGTATTCTGCTTTTAGGCCACTTATGATGTGGGTACACTTTTGGTGAAAGTTTGGTAGATTGGTGACAAACTGATAGAGTACCTTATTATTGCAACAGTGTTGTAAACATATCAACTCACACAAAATTCCGAGAATCTTGTTTAAACAAAATGGACAAAAATGAATATTTAGTGGAATAATAGTGTCGGGTAGATTTTGTTTACAGTGTATGATTATCATGAACAGAGCAAATAAGTTCTTGTTTAAGTAATATTTATGTCCATAATAGTTTCACATTGTAAGCCCGTTTACGCCCTCTCAATGTGTCTGTTTGTCTGTCTGTATGTCTGTCTGTATGTCTGTCTGTATATGTGTCCATGAATTTGTCTTTCTCCACCCCTCTCCTTACTTATATGTCTGCCCCCTTTATATTTCAGCTCTGCCTCCTCTTCCCATGTACCTCGGCCGTGGCATCATTCCAAACATAGACACATTTCATCCTCTCTCTTACCACTTAAACACCCCTTCCTTCACCTCTCGCCTCTTTGGGAAACAGACCATTATCACTCTCCCTCTCTCAAACAACACCTCTAAATCTCCCTCACTTCCATTATCTTCTCATATCCTGACAGTACTCATACAGCCCATGAGATTGATGAGCTCGGAAGAGCAAACTTTATTACATTTTAATCCATTAAATAATTATTAGTAAATTAATTCTGTTCTTTATAACATATACATTTCAACTTCTAATTATACTTAAGAATGAATGATTGTTATGATTATAGATGATTTACATTTTTACCATCTGATATCATGTCTCCTACTGGCTATAAAATATCTCGCTTTTTAAAGCATCATGACATTTATACCTTTATTTTAAAACTCTGTGGCCATCTAAGTGAGGATCAATCTTACATTGCTCGATCTCAGTCACACATATTTAATAAAAAACATACTTTATTTGTTCAACTGTGTCTGTCCTGATGAATAGTTAATATGTTTAGTTTTATGGTAACACGTTGTCCATCTCATATCACGGACTCGATATTCCGACATTCTCGTTTATCCGACATATTATCACGTGACAAACGGATTCTGACTGTATTATCACATGATAGTCCTTCTCCACGTGAATATAAATAAGTAAGAGGATTTGTATAATATGCTCCTTTAAATTCTTTCCTACAGACTGACATATTGAACACTCTGGAAGATAGTGAACAAGAAATGGTTCGCCAAGAACTACTGATGGCAATGGAACGATGTAACGTCGGTTATCATTCGATCACGCCGACAACCATCCCGGTTATTCAACAAGAGATATTACTCTATCAGGTATGGCGGTATATATAGTCAATTCTCATTTGGATATCTCGTTAACTACAATTTGGTTTAGATCTTGATATCGACTTTCGTTATTAAGGTTTGGGTTCACTCTAAACCGTAAATCACAGTTACAGTATGCTCATCATTCTAATTCTGTTTTGCAATAATATATATCGTAATCATGACGGACTTGCCTATTCATAACAGCTCGAATACAATTCGCTTATATATTACAGTGGAAATGTAATTGGAATTGAACTATTTCAACTACAATCGTAATGAAAATGATTGCATATTGCAATTCAAAATACGCTTTAGTCAAACACTTTATTTTATGGATTCCAAAGTAAGCATTAAGTCCAGAAGAGAAGTCAATAAAAAGGAGACTGGATTGACTTACATAAATTTGTCTACGTAATAATAATAGTTTTTTTTTTCTATGACAGTCTTTTTTACTCGAGGACATTTTATCATCATTTAGATTATATACAATTATTAGCGCATATAAATACATCAAAATAAATGCCTTATGGCCATCAGCCTCAAGAGATCACCTTCCTAAAGGTCAAATAAAAGTGTCCTTTTGTTGTTGTTGTTAATGTTGTTGTTTTATACAGATTTAAAGGTATACCCTTTTTTTAATGATCCCAACACGTGATTCAAGGAGTCTTGTTTTTAAACAGTTTTTAGTCTAAATTACAGATTGTTGATTAATAACCGGAGATTTAATACGAGCCCAATATTTTAATATAGATTAGTGCACTTTCTTGTGAACTATAATATACTATTGGCAATTGCAAGGGCATCCTTTATGGCTGTCATTATGCGGGGTCGGCTTTCTGTGGAGGAACTCTTTGTATTTATCTAGGTCTGTTATTGAAACGGGACATGATTGGCTAGGTTGTATAAAAAATAAACGATTATAGCAAGGTATTTTTCTTAATTATTATGTACATGTCATATGATTCGAATGTAAATTTCGATAAATATCAGGACTGTTTGGGAAAGTGTATTGATGTAGGAAACCACATCTAGTTGCAATTAAATCTTGGGTGATTTTAATGCTGATATTTCAAAAACTTCAGTGGAACCACATCTAGTTGCAATTAAATCTTGGGTGATTTTAATGCTGATATTTCAAAAACTTCAGTGTTTGGTGACATTTTGCATAAATAATGTAATGACCGCATTGTTCACATTGTTGATCAAATTTCTCTTCCTCGTACTACTTACACTTATATAAGTGCAGCTTGAGGGACTATGTCGTGTGTTGACCATGTGATCTGTACAGAGGATGCTATGGAATGTGTACAAGACCTCAAAGTTGTAAATGATTGTATTTGTTCAGATCATCATCCAGTATATTTTACCATTGACACTAATATTATCCTTATCACGCTCTGTAATAATAATGCACTCAAGCATCATACTAATTGGGTTAAGTTGCAGGTAAAGGATATAAACGAATATAAGCATTTAACGGGTCAAGCATTTGATAATATCCCCATTATAGATGTCGTGGTCTGATGGTATTAAATGTGTTGACCTTATTTGTGTTAACGAATCTCATGCAAATAATGTAAATGATTTCTATTGTAATATTATAGGTATATTGTCATAATGTGGCTAATATCTTGTATATAATGTTAATGTTAATAACACGCCATCGCAGTATAATATCCCTGGACATTTTCCACAATATAGCTACATATACGTACCACTTACAGCAACGAGAGGACAAACCCACGCGGAGTTGTATGCACGACCTCATGAGGTCTCCCAAATGTAAATATAACTATGTATTATCTAAATGTAAAAAACAATAGTAATCGGATTATTTCTGATAGATTGGCTGACAAGCTTTGTAGTAAATCTGACAACGAATTTTAGAAGGCTATTCGCTGCATTAGTAATAGTAAGGTTAATTTTAGTCTAATTTAGTTAGTAATGCCAAAGGTGATCAAACCTCTTAGGATGTGAAATAATCACTAACGGCCTATTTTTAACTCCGTAGACAACAGCAATGGTAATATGCTATGTAATGAATATAAGTCTTCTGATTCAGTATTTACAACGAAATGATTATTTCCGTTAGTGAAGTACATGATGTTATTAGTTGTCTCTCTTGTGAGAAATCTTCTCATCTGGACGGAATTTCTTCTTAACACTTAGAGTTTGCAGCCCGTAAACCATCAATACTAGTATCTAAATTTGTATCATCTGTATTTACATATGGCTTCTTGCCTAAATCATTGTTGGTGTCGTTCATTGTTCCTATCTTAAAAAATAAACGTATTGGTGAAAAAATGGCTATCGTCCATCATAGCTGTCTATTATTTTTATCTAATATTAAGTTAAATATTATGAACTTTTGTAGTATTTATGACGCTCACCCATCGTATTATCTGTCAAGTAGGAATGACATGTTATTAGTTTTGTGACGTTGCAAACGAGACGTCGTTCCGGTGTTCTGTTTCTGTTATTGTAAATGGCGGTTCATTTGCGGAATTAAATCTCATTGGAAATAAACTCTTTTTATGGATGTGAACATCACAACTTTTAATACTTAAT
The DNA here is from genome assembly GCA_025642065.1 of Paralvinella palmiformis. NCBI lineage: Eukaryota > Metazoa > Annelida > Polychaeta > Terebellida > Alvinellidae > Paralvinella > Paralvinella palmiformis. Next base: position 920,924 of record JAODUP010000059.1, on the reverse strand, counting down.
AGAATTGAAACTTACCTGGTAACATGCGCCAATCAGTTTGGATTCAAGCGTAAACTTAACACTGACATTTGTGTTTTCATTCTAGAGGAAATAGTTAGGTATTATTAAATTATATAAACCATGGTTCTCTTATGTATGCCTCATTTCCAGATGTTTTATGAACACCTGAAAAGTTTTGAAAATTAAAAGACCCCGTTTCTAATAGGCGCATGGTTCTAATAAGGGTTCGGAATACCGTGGTACTAAAATAAATAAAATCCCCGATCGGTAATTATCTATGTATGAGACTCAGTTCGGACGATGACGGAAATTAGAAAACCCGTTCTGCTTATTACTGAACACCTAGAAGGAGTTAATTCATCGTTCACAGGGGGCGCCTCCGTAGTTTAGTTGGTAGCGCGTTGCACTACAGATGTAATGAATATAAGTATTCTGAAACAGTATTTATCAACGAAATGATTATCTCAACTCGTGAAGATGTTATTAATTGTCTCTCTTGTGAGAAATCTAGCGCGTTGGACCACATATTACTACCACCTGAGTTCGAATCTCGACGTGGGCATATCTGAAGGGTGTTTAATAATTGACTTCGCTTCATTACCTTTGGAGGTCGCTCGGCCCATTTAGCCCACCATATACACATAACTGGCCGTAAAACATCAACCACCATCATAATGATCATCGTTCACACATATTATTTGATTTGTCATATTCCAGGTTGTCTACAAACGCTGGGACCAAATCGAACAGCTCCGGGCTGGAATGGACATTCTTTCGCTGTACGCGTTTCTCTGCAAAAATCCCACAGATTCAAATATGAGAAAAGTATTTCCGCAGTCAGAAGACGTGACCATCACACCAGAGAGAATCAAGCCGAAGTTATTGGTTAGCGGTGTTGATCGAACGGTGTTTGAGTATTTTCTTACATTCCTGGACGACTTATACGCGGGCAATATAGGTAATGAGAATATTAAGCCATTTTCTTATTTATAAATATGCATTCTTAGCATACCAGTATTTCACAATGGACACGAGCCCTTTAACCAGGGATAAAACAACAACAACATATCAAACGATATTAAACTTTCAGCAAGTCGAGTAATATTTTGTGAGGTTCATAAAACCCAGTTATTTAAATTAGCCTATTTTTATTATATAAACCAGTTTGTTATGTATAAAATGTGTTTGTGTGTGCTATATGAGCTCAGAATATGTTTTAATTGGGTTTTAAATGTAAAGCGCCTTATAATGAGCAAATCAAGTTGAATAAGGTGCTATATAAAATACTATTATTATTATATTAGCATCAATACTAACAGACACACACACACACACACAGTATTTCTCTCTCATACCCTTACCCATCATATGTCAGCTTTCTGATACTCAAGTATCATTTGCCTACTTCCCATTTTTTTCCATTTTTTCATACCCAATCATATCCGGTTGTCTGATGTATAATACCCATTGACCTAAAAGAAAACTTGACGGAGCACTCAGTGGTGTTTGATTGGGCCGCATGACCAAACAGCTCTGACTTCCGGTAGGGGAAAAACAACGTTAAAGCCGCTATGCTTCGAATTTTGAAGCTATGAATACGGACATTTATTGTGATATGTGCATTATAATTTTGTGTGTGCAGAGAACCTGTATTACTCCTGTCCTATTATATATATATATATATATATATATATATATATATGTGTGTGTGTGTGTGTGTATGTGTGTGTGCTATGAAATATGTAAATGTCGTTTTATGCAGGTCCGTAGATCTAGTTTAATTGGGATCAAACGCCAGAGATAAGCCAGGAGTTGTCGAACAGGCTAAATATAATAATAGTTAAGCTTAATTTTCCCCAAAAAAAACCCAACCCTTTAACAACTATTTTAAATGTATTCCTTAAACTTCCACTCTGTATTACTTCCATACCCACAGCTGATGCAACCATCGATACAACAATAATACATCATGTTTATAAACCTAATTTTGCAGTCTGGGTTCCTTTTTTCCACGACCGGAAGTTGGAACCTATTTGCCATCAAATTGGCGGCCGTGTTCCTAACCAATGTCATTACACCGCTGTTTAAGACTCATTTGTCAGAATTTATTGCAAAAAGAAACTTTACCGGGAGTTATAAGAATTCAAATAACACATTGATCTGAAAGAAATTTATGAGGTAGCGACTATAAAGTGCTGCCATCTGGCGAATGTATTCTTTTGCGAACAGACACTTATTCTGTTTTATTTATATAGAAATATGTCTATTTAGATAAGTCACGGGAAAGTCCTGACAATTTAGGATTAAAATTTATTAAATAGTCAATGGAATCAAGTAGTTTTTTTATAGTGGATAAGAAAGGCATTTTATATATTATTCAGCCAGGGGACATATTGTAAACAGGTGAATTTTAGGGACACGTTTTAAGTTTCCAAAAGATTGTTAAAGTAAAATGCAAACGAATATTGTAATCAAACATTTAAAGGTTTATTAGGTAGTGTGATGATAGACCCATGATATATTTAGTAGCATACTACACTAAAGAACTTTGAGCATCGGATCAAATCGCATTGTTGCCTATGCTTCATTCATCAGTAAAAAGACTATTTCGACTGATCATCACATTTTGGTAGGGAACGCAACTTAAGCTATAACAATGTGACCAGAACTAATGTTGAGCAAAATAACCACTCACTCACTCACTCACTCACTCACTCACTCACTCACTCACACAAAATATAATTAAGCAAATCACTTAATCGTCTATCTTGTCTTTTCAGCTAAACTCACCTTGAAAGATCTCCTAGCTTTCTGGACAGGTACACCAACGTTAACCTCTGACCATCTAAGACTGGCTCCAGCAGATGAGAATCAGCTTCCTGTGGCACACTGCTGTTTCTGTCAACTTCAACTTCCCCGGGTTTCTTCTTACCAACAACTCAGAGACAAATTCACCTTTGCCCTGATGGAAGGATCAAGAGGCTTTTACATGGAATAGAGTAATCCAAACAAAGAAGATTTTTAATCCCCTCAAAGTGCGGAAGATAAGTGGTATTTTGTTATCAGTTTTCATAAAGTGATATGTACAACATAACGAACAATTGTATGTATATAGATGTATTACATACATTAGCTAATTTGTGACACAGCAGATTGTACACTGGCCATATGAATGACATAAATTTGTTAGTGATTTTCACGCTAGAATTAATTTTGTCTGCGTTTTTGTACAGTTTTAATATCTACAACATGGCTAGTACAGTAATGCTATTAGTAAAAAGTTGCTAATTTTTATTTTTTTGTTCAGTAATATTCATAATCATTATGTATGATCATTGTTGTGTATCATATCGTTCAGTATCTCGGACTAAATTCTAATTTAAAAAGGTAAGATAGAAAGAGGCCTCACTCCTTGAAAGGCGTGCTCCATATGAAGAAAAAGGCCGAAGTATCGTCCCCATTAGTGTAGATCTGACACCTACATGGAGCCAATGATTGACGTTTTACGGCTACCTTTGTGCACAAGGTAGGCTAAATGGGCCGAGCGACCTCCAAAGCTAATGAGGCGAAGTGAACGAAGAAACACCCTTCTGACATAGCTCTTCCGGGATTTGAACCCATACGCTATAGATCTGTGGCCAACCATGCGACCAGCTAATAGAATCGTGGTAATTTAACAGAGTGGCTGAACTACTTTTAGTCAAAAGTAAAACTACTTTCTAAAAGTAATTGAAGTATAAGTAAAAGTAGAAGTAGAAGATAAAATGTATTGTAAGGCAAAATATGATAATCAAATACACAGTGTACAAGAATGAACAAAATTCGCTGCGTTCACAGACAGGTGCTGCCACCTTAAGTTCATTAAGTCCACAGACGTGCAGATATGTTCCCAACTTAAGTTCACTGAACAAAACCCTCGTTCAACTTCATCAAAAGCTGATTCTCAAAGTTGGTGTTGCCAATGTGATTAAAAATTTAATTACGATGAATCTTAGAAAACAGTTGGCGTTAGCTGAAATATCATATAACAAAGTGAGCCTTCAAAAATAGTTTTGCAAAATTATGATGAGTCTTAAACATCAGTGAGCATCAGCTGAAACATATATACCAAATGTTAGGATTTCAATACCACACCATATTAAAAATATTTGTTTACCATAAATTCATAAAATAATCTAAAGTTGATGACAACTTGTAATGATAATTTACAACAACTGTATCAACTGTCTCTTAAGTCATAGGCTATGTTATGACTAATTAAGTAACGAAAATATCGCGAAGTAAATGAAGTAAAACTAGCGTTACCACAAATAAAACTACTTCGTTATAAATAAAAGTAGTTAGTTGAAATTTTACTTCGTTATTTCCAGTTACTTGAAAAAAACCCTACTTAAGTAGAGTAACAACGTACAATGATGGCAAAACATATCATTCAAAATAGTTGCAACTGGTGAATAATAAATGTAATTCGTTGTTCATTCGCTAGATGAAAGCACTGGTCACCTGAAAAGAACTGCAATAGATTGCAACTGACCTGATACACAGCTTCACTGGTGTTCCTTCACATAGTTCCATATCGCTATCTTGGCTGTCTTGAGAAGATCTCCGTCTATCACAAACACATAGCAAGGATCGTCTGTGTTTATTTCAGATGACAGCAACGTACGGAGGGTGTCATTTAAAGCTGTGAACGTCAGCCTGCGTCAATCTTTCGACACATCGAGAACAATCGTTCACAGTCGGCGTTACTGTGGGCTATCACTGACAGCGTCTACATCACATTATGGGGAGTGGAAATCACACTGCCACCATAAATGTCTTCTTGTGACCCATCAGAAGGTGTCGACACGACTGTCACTCATAACTGATGGCAAGTCGTTGTCCGGGCTCAGTTGGTAGTCTTGAAATTCTTCCACGAGACGATCAAGTTGATCAACTGACAGGAGTTCATGTGTCACGCAATAGACCGATTCAATTGCCCCTGGCGCCACCATGCCGCTGAATTTCACACTACTGTCTCGGGTTAGAAGTCTGAATCACTATGTTGCATGGCGGTTTATGCGTATAGTGGCCGATAAATGTCTTACTGAAAAGCTGCATATAGGCCATTTACAACCTATATTTGGATTTTATTTATAGCCCATTTAGTATATGTGATCTCCAGATAATAATTTTGCATTTAATAGGAATGGCATAGACTTCATCCAATACATATATGTCACTAAACTAAGAAACATTTAGCGCGGTTTGCATGGCTGTCATCTGGTCATGGTCCGGCCTGTCTAGTTCAAACTTATTTTTGTAGAACCTTTGCCATCTGACATGACGATGTGAATGGATAAAATCGATGATCACATAGATTATAATTCAATGAGTGATTCCTATTACTGTAACATGACTATTTATATATGATATCTTCTATTGAAAGTGAACGGTTTTATTTTCTGAATCAGCCATTCGTGGAATGTTTACTAAATGTAAATGTCAAGTGTGTTAATACTCTAATATAATAAAATTTTGTATTTAATCATATACAGGTGATACGTATATGATTGGTTCCCAGGTAAAAAATATATATTTCCAAAACTCTACATTAAATATTTAAACAATCTTCATTAAAATCAATTTACATTCAACTAAAAGTTTAATCATTTAAATCATTTATTTAAACCATTTAAATCAATGATAAAAATCTCCTACTAGTCAACATGAATAAATAAGGTTTAGCTGTGTCACTGATCTAGAAAGATCGGTCCGCTCAATCATTGGGTTATATCCTGATAAATATTGGGTCAAATCTTTTGGAAAGAAACAGTCGTTCAGCTGAAATATTAGTCTCAGTCTTCGTGTAATATGTAATAATTTGCTGAAAGATTTCCAGAATTTATCATTAGTGAAAAGTTGCCGCAGAGTATTGAAGATGCGTGCTGTACTGTTGTGTTCCTAGACGTCAGCACAATATGCAAATATGGTACGCATATCTATGCCAAGACCGAGGATGTCGCCATCAAGTTATAGCGACCTGTCAGCAAACGACACCTTCGTCAGATCTGCAGCAGATTTGATGACTCGCATCAGCACAGATTTCGCCATATAGAATCGTATCAGGCGATTCCTCTCTGGGATGGGGATGGGGATGGCGATCTGTGTAGCATCTATTTGAAAGATTGTATTCAACGGTTGGAGAATAAACGACAGCAACATGACATACGGTTCCATCTCAACATTGACGATAGAAAGCACATCGCTTCACGCATCTTGGTCGGTCACTGCTGCAAAAACGGTTAACACATCTCTCCAAGCTTAACCATCGTATCCTTGCGTGCTTTAAGATGTTCATGGGCGCGACATCGCAGAATTCTAAGAATTCTTGATACTCTTCCTTGAGTTTAACACTGTGGTTAAAATGTAAGTTGATATCGATCAGTAGCTCCTCCTCAGGCATCCAAACAGCAGAGATTTACCAGATGAAAAATACACCAGATGTCGAGGACATTTGGTTGGACGTTCTTGATACGGGATAACAGACTGCAGTTATGCGGGAGATCGGTTCTCCCGCGCATGAGTTCGGGAAATGTGATGAAATTACGGTTATATCGTATACATACATTTAATTTTCTATGCGATTGCGATGATTTTTTTATCAATTTTATTGTTATGCCCGTTTTAGTTTTTCGGGAAACAAAATTTGTAAAAGATTAAATCTCGGCGTGACGTTCGTCTACTGCTACACGCAACAGCATCACAAACATGGCCGGTGGTTTTGGAATGCGGTGGTTACACCGTCTTCACAACTAGAGGCGCCACCAGCAGCTGTCACTCAACGCGTCATTATACACTCTTTCCTCAAATGCTGACTATAATAATAGTGATACAAATAGATGAGGTAATTTCAGTTGGATTTACACACGATTAAGTCTTGTCTCACTGTAATCTGATGCAGTATATTAGACTTTTTAAAGGCCTCTTCTGGCCTTAATCTCGACCCAAATATTTTAAAACTTTACCGAGTAGAAAACAGAGATAAAGAAATACTTTTCTTCTTCTTCAAAGTTGATAACTTCATTTACATTATATTTTAAAGGGTTTTTTTAATCGGTACAAATTTACGATTGCCAGCAAATCTATTTCGCTATGTTCTATATATATATATATATATATATATATATATATATATATATATCAATCAGGCATGGGGTCAATTCCAATTCCGGAATTGGAATTGATTATTTTAAAACAAATTGAATTGGAATTGATAAATTTTGAATTGGAATTGAAAACAATTTCAATTGAAATTGAAGTTTCCCACAACAACAAAATAATCCACAAATTAATTTACCATTTTTACAAAGTTAACACTTACATGTGGTGTTACCAATATACTGGAATCAAAATGATCCAGATTGATTTGTTTTTCAGGCAGAATCCCCAGGCCGTCGCTCATGATTATAACAGATCCGGAACATTGACGTTTCCGGTTAAAATGGTGGGAATATTCCGGTATTATCGCTCAGCGGACGCCCTATAAATCACACAATGCAAAGCGCGGCTGGTTTGTTTTGGTTTGTGACGTCATCATGCTTCAGGCTTATTAAGTGGTGGATACCATGGGCTCCGCCCACAACACTGTGACACCACCACATAGCATACCTGTAATCTATATAGAGATATTGCTATTTAGGAATTAATAAATTTATCATCTCACCGGGAATGCCAATCTGGAGCCAAAATTGTCCCTCTTCTCCTAAAACGGTGACTACTATAACCTGTCCCAGACCTAACTGTTTTAATAACTATATAAGAGATTTTATAAACTTACCATATGTCAGTGGTTTAGTACCCATCAGCGTTATGAAAGTAAACATAGGATCTGACCCCTGCCGGGCGGAACTAAAAAAAACATTCGTTTCGAGGCTCCTACTAGACAGTGGAATATAAACACACCTTTGATAATTACAAAATACAGGTTTACATGGGGATGCACCCAAGATATAATCAAATATCTCTTTAACTAAAACGCCTTAGAGGTAGGCTTTTTGCAATTTTTACCACGTTAACACTGGTGGTGATACCAATATACTGAAACCAAATTGATCCAGAACTTTGGTTGGTTTGGTTTTGGTTTTGTTGTTCGGGGAGAATCCCCAGACTGTCGTTTAATCAGCACAGCCTCTATGTTGGAGTGGTTGAGAAAACTCCTCCCTCACCACTCACAGGGGAGCAATACGGAAAGATGGAGCCGAAATACCCTGAGGGTGGTCACTGCCAGAGTGTTTTACGTCCTCAGGGGGTTTTTAACGTCCCCCTTTACTTTATTTAACGTGGTCATCCACCCACGATGTAGTGAGCCGAGAAATTAATCCCTGGAAAAGTTTCGACCTCTTACGGTGTTCGAACCTGCGACCGTTGGCACCAAGTACCGGGTGCATAACCGCTAGGCCACCAGATGACTAACTTTGGTTCCTTTTATATATATATATATATATATATATATATATATATATATATATATATGCACACTCACTGTGGCATCCCACGTGAGCATTTAACCAAGTAAAATGGTCTGCAAACAGTGGGCTCCGCCCACAACACGTGACACCACCACATAGCATACCCGTAATCTATATAGAGATATTGCTATTTATAAATTTACCCCCGCTGAATGTTTAGAACAGGCAGAAAGAAAAATGTATCCACAAATTAATTTACCATTAAAATTTTTAATTCAGAAATATTTCTTCCATGACAACTCTACTTGGAATATACACTACTCGGAGTAGTTATTCCAAGTAAGTACTCGGAGTACCTACTCATGGTAAAACGTATTAGGCAAAAAAAAGAGTCGGAAAAAACGGAATTGGAATTGATAAATTGGGAATTAGAATTAAATTGGAATTGACCAAATGGAATTGAGTGGAATTGGAATTGACCCCATGTCTTATATATATATATATATATATATATATATATATATATATATATATATATATATATATATCCATACATAATAAACAACAACGATATTGTATTTTAGTAATACAAGATGACCATGTATCCATGCAGGAATAAAGCTACATACTGTAGAATCTTTGGTATCAGACTGTACTGCAAACATCAATGTCTTCGGATATAACGCCATTGTCTTCTGTCCCTTTGAGATGTTTCATCCACGAATAAAAGGTTTCAGCACAATGATTCCGAGGGGATGTGATCCTTTGCCATATGTTCCGGTTGATCAACCTTGAGGCTTAATCAAGCCGTTACTTAAACACTATAAGGATACCTTAAAACCTCAAATAGTTACGGTCTGTAATTAACATGAACTACCTCTCCGAAACAACTTAACAATGGCCGTATTATTATAATTCCATTAAGGTTCTTTGTTCATTTTTTATCAGGTATCGGGCACGCTTAAGTAGCTCTCGTTAGCTGAACCATGACAGACCTAACACCGATCTTTTGTTTACCTGTTCGTCTTTTTTCACATAACGAATGACGAGACCAATCGACTATCAGATTTTCACCCGGATTAGTCAGTCAATCTACGCAGCCGTTCTATATGGCGCGCCGAACCGACTTTTCGTAATTATAAAGCTCGAAGCTGAAAAAACAACAATGGTCAAATACTGAATGACTTTAACCATACGATAGTATGTAATCCCATAAGCTTCTAGAGGAGCCGATGGATTATAGATATACTCGTTAGTGTATTAACTCAACGTCTAATCAGTTCCACGGACGATAGCTAGACTTCGTTGTTCCTGGAAACGTTATACAATAAACAGAAGGCACCGCGTGTTTATACGAATGGCAACCGATTTCCTTATTGGACGCCCTGTACTCGCGTCCATCCCCATGACAACATATGTTTGTTGACATAATTTTGGATGGATCAGAGTGTACAAAATTTGGAACTGTTTTTCTTCTTCTTCTTCTTTGTGATGAACGCCTGCGTCTAGAACAAGAACAACAACATCAGTGTGATTCCTGCGACTTTAATGAATCGTTGCTTACTGTAAAGACGGATTATCGTCTCCACGGGACATCGCCTGAGGAATGTACTCTCAAAATAACAAGAAACTAAACAAGAAAAGCAGCAGCAGCAGCAAAAACAACAACAACACAATAACAACAACAATAACAACATTTACCATATTTGGACTAGGCGAATGTTTCTCCTCATAACAGGTAATACTTACTGTCGTTAACGTATAATTGTAATCTGTCACTTTCGATTGAGTTGGAAACAGTAAACAAAAACAACCTTCAATATGCCTTTCACTTTCAATTGATTGTTGTTGTTTGTTTTTTTGCTGCAAGAAGGCATTCGCTTCCTCGTTGACCACCATTGGAACAACTAAAACTAAAATTGAACAACAACGACAACAACAACAACGACCACAACAACGACAATACTAGAACCGAAAAGTTCAATCAAACAACACATGAAGCAGTACATGTCGGCATTAGAATGAGTGAATCAACGAGACGTACACCACAAAGAGCTACCACAGCCATAAGACGTCGACCAACTTTGATTACAACTCGATGTACTGTAGATGATCGATCTTCGCCGTTCTTCGAACGTTTAGCCGAGGAGAAGGTCTCCCAGATCACCGAAACCAGAAACAATGACTACAGTAATGCTGATGTGATCGTCTCGGCCATTGTCGAAGTCGTATTCGCCCTGAACTCGACGATTGGCGAATATTTCGAAAGACCATCAGGAAACAAGCGCGTTGGCCGGAACCTCCTCGAAGACCTCGGTGACGGAAATTATGCTTGCCGACTGTTCCTGAAGAATCCTACGCTTCCGGATTCATTCAAGGTCGGTATGAAGGTTGTATTTATCCATAATGTCGTGGGTAGGTTTATTTGTATGTGACTGTTTCACGAAATGCCACCGGCTGGAATCTGTATTGTAATGGTGGAATATAAGTATCAAGTTATTTATAAACAGTGTTTCAGATTGGAACACATGGCCTAACTGGTAGGGCGGCTGGCCACATATCTGTGGTACTTGAGGTCACACCCCACCAGGGCTACATCAGAAGAGTATTTTACTAATCTGATGGTTCACCTGTAAATTTCCACACGATGTCATCGTAGATCAGACTTGAACGAAATGTTCAAAATTGGCCAATCTTTGTATAAGCAGATTTTAAAAAAAATGTTACGTTCAGTCATTTGTGAAGTGTCTATTGATCTGGATCAAAGCTTAAATGACCAACGTATCCCAGGTGACAACAAAAGGAAGATTACGGAGGACTTGGTTTCAAATATGAATCAAACAAACGTAAATAAACTTCAGCAGCATTACGGCGTGAAAAAATCACGTGATGTGAGTGTGTGACATTATGGTATTTTGTCAGATATCCAGAACTGTTTACGGTTATTTTAGCATAAATAAATAATTTATAGCAGACAGATAATAGAAGAAGATAATTCACGAACCATTTTATTGTTGGTTCAGCTGATCTAATATAATTCTCACATTTATTTTTATAACGTGTATCATGTATTCCATAATATATGGTAGGTGCTTTAAAGGGTCATTTGTATCCTGCCTTTTGTTTACATTCCTCAGTACATACCCAAATTCCCTGTTGCAATATGATAATTCCGGCTATCAGAAATCCAGAAGAGATCACTTTCAAAAGTTATTAATTCTTCTGCCCAAAAATTTCATACCCTGAACTTATGTAGAAGATTTGCCAATAAAACAAAAATAAACAAAAATTGCAATAATATCACATCAAAACATCATTGATAATCTGACAAAAATGGTTTTAAATTAGCGTAATGCTATTGTATGACAATTAAACAGTAATAATGACCATGTTGTGATAAACATAATCTACCCTTTCAAAACACATTAAGTTGAGTACTCATTTTAAGTGAACTTTTACTCGATCTCTCCTTAACAGGTCCAGTTCGGTCCTCATCATGGTCTGAAGCCTGGTGTCGCCATCTGTAGAATGAATACTGCCATAAACGCCGAGGAACAGACAATCGTCCGCAGGGAGTGGCGTCACTGTCTGACGCGTGATGGTATCTTGTCACCTGGCGTCATATATCCATGGTTTACAAAAGGTACATAGTTTTCCCCTTCTAAAACATTCACACTTCTCTTAAACTAAATCAATCCATACATTGCAAATGAGATAATGTGCTCAATTCTCGATTAAACAGGTCGCATTAATTGTTGATCGTAAGTTTACGAAAAGTTTGATCGTCGCTCTATTTCTAAGGAGTACTTGAAGGACATAATTGTCAAAGACAACTTTTCTAGATTTAGTGTATATGCTGCCATAATTTTGTATATGGGTGTATATGATGTATATGACTGTATATGAATGTGTATATGACTGTTTGTGATGTATATGACTGTATACGATGCCATCACGTAAACATTTGAGACGATATGGCTTTCTATTGACTACCAAAAAGTAAACTTTACAACCATATAACGGTTTATTTCCGTGTCTGTGATGTGTGTGTAAATGTGTATATCAGTATGTCAATAACACTAGTGTAGATAATAATTAAAGGTTGTGCAATAATTGACATTTTTATCTTAGAGATTCTGAAGGTGCTGAAGATATTGAATTGCCAAGAATCCGACGCCTATTTCGATATATCGAGTAATGAGAAGGATCCATTCGATGGCGTTATGTTTCGAGAGGAAGGCTCGGTTGTGAAACTCCTTATATGGCAAGAGGGCAACGTCCCTAATTCGTCCAAATCCGCCCACGAATGGCGCACAAAGCCGTTAGAGATCACATTCATTCCGTGCAGAAGAGGCGCCGGTTGGCCAGGTGGGGCCATGATACAGCACGCCTTTCCGAAGCTGAAGCCGTTTGTCAAGAAAGGCACGAACACAATCCAAAGATTGGCCAATCTCGTCGAGGATGGGCGAGGTTACGATCTGTGGATGTTAGAACCATCGAGAGATCGAGAGATGGGAGTCGACTCGTACTCAGCGATGACGGATGGTGGCGTGTCCTGGAAGATATCCCTACGACCGACAATCAGGATCCTCATGGGTGATCTCGTAGCGGGAGTGAGGGATCCCGCACTGGATAGGAATGTGGACATTGAACGAATACGCGGCGTCGTCGGCTTTCTGAAAGATCATCACAATTGGTCGGCGTTTAGCGATGACGTAATCGACAGCGCCATCTTGTGGACGGTAAAAAAACACCTTCTAAATGTGCGGATAACGAGTGATATGTTCGTCAAAGTGCTCGAATTTCTCCTTCAAGTGGCACGGACACAATCTTGCCCGTTCTTCTTAATGCCAAATTTGAACATCTTCCGTATTTTCGATTCGGTTGAAGCTAGAAAGGCGAGCGCTGATGTGATGCATTTGCTGACATCGATCGCTAAAGATGACTCGTACTTCCTGAAGTATCTCGGCTATAAGACAAAAACGGAACTGCGCGAAGAACGGAGAAGGGAATTGTATAGTCACGTGACCAGACGAAAGATCAGATCTGCTATGGCGCTGATAAATATCAGGAGGACGGATATATATAAATAATGTCTGTCTGTCAGTCAGTCAGTCAGTCAGTCAGTCAGTCAGTCAGTCAGTCTGCCTGCCTGCCTGTCTGCCTGCCTGCCTGCCTGATTTCAGATAAGCACAACCTTTTTGACACACACGCGCGCACACACGCACACACGCACGCACGCACGCAGTACAGTTATTATATATATATATATATATATATATATATACAACGTCTGACAGATATTACCTCTTGTATCTCAACAAAAGAAATTGTATTTGTTTTATAACCAGTCCAAAATTAAGTTCATCTAAGTCAATGGTACTCATAATTTCAAGTATTTGGGGAATTAATTAATGATGGAAATAAACTTACAAGTATTGGGCACTTGATGACATCTGTAGCAATAATATAAGTAGAGTTGTGTGTGAGTGATTGGTCACTGTAACGGGGATATTTTTGCGTTTGAGGGTGCTTTTGGTAGTCACTGTAGCGAGGTGGTCACTCTGGCGAGGTGGTCAATGTAGTGAAGGACCAGTTGATATAAAACTGTATCAAACTCTAAAAGACTATAATTTGGCGGTCATATTAGTGAAGTGGTCACTGTAGTGAGGTCGTCATTGAGTGGGGTTTGCTTATAGTTTGCCTGCACTAGATGACAGATTCAAAGGCAATACAAAGAAAAAAGTCACGTGATCTGACATCACCTGGAACAAGTCTCCTGTAGCCTTCTCCGGACTGATCCAGATCACCGTTGCTATAGACTAGCATTTAAGTGTACACGTTAATAGCTGAGTCATTTGTTGTACTACTGAACGATTTTCACGATTTTTGTGGATTAACCCGTAGCTCAACAACATGTCGCAATGTATTCCTATGGATTGTGTACCGCATTCTGGACGTAAATTGTGGGACAGGTTGTCTGTGGATAAATTCAACCCAGCTTTATTCCGGAAAACGATTCTTCTTTGTGTTCGAACCATTTCAATTCGTCAAATTTAACAATAGAAATAAAGGAAAACCTGGTCTTCAAACGTCACAGGAAAAGGTTTCCCAAATTAGTCAAAATGTTAGTATTATATATTAAAATCAGTTTCAATCAAAGATATATATTTTTTACTAGAAATAAAGTTACAGTGATTTTAAAACTTGCTTTGCTAGCGTCTCATATGGCCGAAACTTTAATAGAGAATCTTCGGAAAACTTCGGAATGTGACATCATCTTTGCCAGCGGCGGCGGCACGGGTGGCTGCTCTAGATGTACGCCTGCACTTGCTGCAACTAATTCCTCACAATTAATACTTGATATCCCTGAGAATGTCAAAACATTAGTGGGAATCTGACATTTTGTCTGTCAACTGGTCAAGACACTTGTGAACATGCTGTCGCATTACGTGATGTTTGGCAAAGATGACGTCACATATTAACTCCTAGCTAAGATAACCATGCCACGTGAAACTACAGCAGCTGAAATTCACATTGATACAGATCTGAAACTGAATAAAACCAGTGATGATAATTATTATTATTATTATTAATATTATTATGCTGATGATGATGATTATTATTTATCTCTTTTTACGTAAAATACTTTTAAAAGATAAAATATATATGAGTTATATATATATATATATATATATATATATAAGAGTTGTATTTTGTTATTAAACTATTAAAATATTAATTCATGCAGGTTCCACTTTATTTGTACTAGAAGTATAGTGTATGTGGAACAAGGTGAACAAACAGATTTTCATGGATGATCCAAACTGCATGTGCACAATTGGTTGAGTTCGAATTGAACTTTACTGGTGATATGAACAAAGTTGATCATGATAATCGATATTCCAAAGGGACATCTTTTGATTACCCTGTCAAGTTTCCCCCATCCAGAATCCCCTTGAAGATGAGAAAAATGTTAATCGTCGTACGATAGACTTGGATGATTCACTGACAACGGACACTACATCGCAGAATATACATTAGATGATCCAGATTATGTGATGGGCAACAATTAACTGTTCAGTGATGACTCTTATATGAAATCAACAGAATCTAAAAAGGCACGCAAAGAAAAATATCATCTTTGAAACGCAACTGAATACATTGCTTCAAATGGTTTTATACCAGAAATGTTCAGCCAAAGTAGATCCAGAAGACATTAAATCGTTCAGACTGGAAATTTCATCAGTGCGAGATTTATCTGTTTGAACCGTCACAAGTTTGAGTGGAGGTCACGATCCATGTTTAGGTCGCCAGCCTGCAGAAAATGTGTTTCTTGCACCTGCAATGTTTTTCACTTGGAGTACATGTGAAACGTTTATCTTCACTTGCACAATGCTTGAACATGCAAGTACTTGGCAGGACACTTTTTTATCATATACAGCATGAATATTTATTTCAGTTGGAAAGGGATAGATATGGCATAATGGTATCCATCGAAAAACCAGAAAAGAATATGAATCCAAGAGCTACAACTGATATAGCATCCCTTATGAATCATTCATTTCTAAAGCTGGTGGCTTAACAACAAGTAACTGTTTAAATAATACGTCAATAGTAATGTGAAGATCTATGGTAAGAGTCTATAAACTCTACCAGCCAAAAATAATCAACTGTGTGTAACCATGTGGATATTTCTTATAGCCGTGATAGCGCAGTTATTTAGAGCGTAGGACTCGTAACCGAACGGTCGCGGGTTCGAGGCTCCGTGAGCTGCAATGCCGTCACTGGTTCACTCATCCATAAACAAATGAGTACCTGACAGGACGCGATGGCTATGCGTTTGAGTAACGCTTTGCGCCTATAATGGCAGCATGCATTGTATGCTGCCTTGGGAGTTGAGATGTATGCTGGGTGGAAACAGGTCTGAGTCAGGGATAATAATATTGTAAAGCGTCTTATAGCAGCTATCTAGCTGAATAGGGCGCTATATAAATATCATTTATTATATTAGTATTATATTGTAACCATGTGTTACTTGTGTAACATGTGTTGTATATTGCTCCTAATATAGTTTATTTTAGTGTTAGAATAACAGTTTGTTATTACCACAATTAGAACATAGGTGGCTAAACCATTAAGTTAGTTTTCTATTAACTGCCATATTTGACAAAGGAGGTTTTTCTTCGAGTGTAAGGTACATACACTCAAATTATTCTATGTTATAAAACAGATTTTATTGTTTCAATCTGTTAATTTCATTTATGCTTCAGTTGGCATTTGTAGATTTAGAAATATCATGACAATATTTTATTGTCTAAATATCAGTCCTTTTCGGTTCATATTATTGTTGGGCCATACTCAGTGATTGGCACTCAGGCCACAAAGACAATAAGTCTCAAGAAACTTCTGTGATTGATGATGATGATTGGTGTTTTACGACCAGTTTTGTGCATATGGTATGCTAAATGGGTAATGTAGCGAGGTCAAAAACCTTCAGATATGCCCACGCCGAGATTTGAACATGGATGGTAATGATATGTGGTCCAACACGCTACCGCTAGACCACGGAGGCGCCCAACTTCTGTGATTGAAATGTATATAGCACTTCTTATTGACTTAATAATAGTGACGTACATTATATAATAATATATAACATACAAAGTTTATATAGCTCCCTATATAACCTGTAAGAAGATTACTGTAAGTGGGCGACATTAATGCTCGACCACTCAACCGGAACCACTGTTTAAAGGTCCGGTCTAGTATCAGTGTCACAGTACTCCACTTGCCGGTCTAGTATCAGTGTCACAGTACTCCACTTGCCGGTCTAGTATCAGTGTCACAGTACTCCACTTGCCGGTCTAGTATCAGTGTCACAGTACTCTACTTGCCGGTCTAGTATCAGTGTCACAGTACTCCACTTGCCGGTCTAGTATCAGTGTCACAGTACTCCACTTGCCGGTCTAGTATCAGTGTCACAGTACTCCACTTGCCGGTCTAGTATCAGTGTCACAGTACTCCACTTGCCGGTCTAGTGTCCAATTTAATGACAAAACCATAAAAACGAGTACAGAGGCTAATACTAATAGTACCCATCAAATAAGCAAAGACACGATCTGTTTATTAACTTGTAAATATCAAATAACAAACACACAAATAACTTCACTTGCTATATCCGGTCAAATCTTGTACACACGCCTTCCGGTAACCTGGTAACAACATCACAATCAACACTCGCAGCTTCCCAAAATGACTAGTGTAATGATTGTTCTGGAATTTATCTGAATATTGTAGATCTGGTTAATTCGGCGAATATGAAATAATGGCGAAAATAGCGAGTGAGATCATTTCTTCAGAACTTCATATTTATACTCTGAAAGCATTACTTCGACAACATGCTGAACATGTGTAATATTCACATTTATTCAATAATCGGTTCACATTACAATTTATAATAAAAGAATCACTCATTTTAAAATCATTCGTCCGTGACATTGTCCCCGTCAGAAACACTCATAATATCCAACAATATTGTTGTTTTTTCCCACTCATGTTTGAGAACATCAGTTTGTCGAGTAGCGTGTAGAGGTTTGAGTGTAGAGATCTTGAGGCTGAATTGCGTGTCTACAATTTTGCGATTGGACGTCAAGGTTTGTTATAATTTATATCAGATCTGCTTAGAATGGAATGACTCGTTACATAAAGGTCAATGATCTGGTATGCCTCAGATTTTGTTATGGCTGATGAATAAAGGTGTGCTTTGAAATATGGGTTTTCCCCCAAATGGCCCAGGAAAGAAAGAAAATCACCGAATGGCCCAGAAAAGAAAGAAAATCACCGAATGGCCCAGAAAAGAAAGAAAATCACCGAATGGCCCAGAAAAGAAAGAAAATCACCGAATGGCCCAGAAAAGAAAGAAAATCACCGAATGGCCCAGAAAAGAAAGAAAATCACCGAATGGCCCAGAAAAGAAAGAAAATCACCGAATGGCCCAGAAAAGAAAGAAAATCACCGAATGGCCCAGAAAAGAAAGAAAATCACCGAATGGCCCAGAAAAGAAAGAAAATCACCGAATGGCCCAGAAAAGAAAGAAATTTCCTGAATGGCCCAGAAAAAACAACAACTTTCCTGACAGTCCAAAATTAGCCATTGTTGCCGTCACTAATAAGTTCAAAATGATGAAATCGTCACTTTTGCTGTCGCCAAATTAAGCTGATATACAGTATGCAGATTAGCCTTTTAAAGCGAAGACAAATGTGTTAGACCCACAACCTAGACGTCTAAAATCATTGTCGTGTTTTATATATAGACAATTATAGACTTTACTTAAATTATTTAATTTATCTTATTTAACGTATATACTTTACTGGAATGTGGCTAAATTAATAAAAATAACTTGCTAATAATTACATTGAATGGCTGAAAGTTATTGCTCGTCGATAGACCTATCCTGACCACGTGTCGGTTGCGTAAAACGAGTGACTGACGTCATGCATGAAAAATACGGGGTTTATACGTGGCAACTGTGTGGATAATTAATTATGTGATAGTATATACACCCATGCTCAGTGAATGGATACGGAGAATGGTGCCGTCACAAACAACTTATGAATGACAGTATTTCACTGACCAAAGGTACTTCGGAGTTTACTAAGAGACAAAGGGTCATAGTATGGATATTCTTGATGATTCCATACAATGTTATTGAATGCTGGCAGGAGACACACTGCGCGTACGCTCGAACGTGCCGTGTGTGTGGTCGTAAACCTACTGATATAGGGGCATTTTGGAAGTTCAGCATAACCCACAAATGACATACCTGTTTGTCCATTCCAACTGATGTCGATTTGTGTGCCGCCACAAATCTGCCATTACTACAGTTGTCTGCAAAACGTCACTTTTTAAACACACGGCAGAAAATTCAGGGTGTTCTGACACATATTTCTCACATCTGATTCATTTCAAATTTTGTACAGAATTGCAACAAAGAGATTCCTCCTCCGAGTACACATAAACAGCAGTCAGTGTTCGCAGCGTACAAATCAGAATCATCTTTTAATAACCTTTCTTGCTCAAACTGATATCGCTGTATTTCATTCATAGTGTATTTGACCAAGATTACTACGTTTTTTGTTCCGAAAACATTATTTGGTTAAAACTTGCTTACATCCTTTAAAACTGTTTGTATCAAGTGACGACAGCATTCGGGAACTCCCGGTCTCTGTCTAGCTTCAAAATGGCAGCGTGCGCTGACGAGTTGTAATCGATCTATCAGCAGTTCACATTTTAGCATTGTTTATAATATTTATGAACACAGTTGGTATTAGTACTGAAATTTTTAAATGAAGGTAAACTAGTCCTATAATAACAATATCTTATTTTTCACCGCCGACCGACCGATTGTTGACCCAACACTTTATTTACTATTTGCGATATTTTTCAAATATATTCTCAAAGAATATATTAACATATATACAAATATTGCCCTTTACGTCAAATTTGCCTTCACGCAACATTTCTAGAGTCAATTTCCGTTCAGGATAAAGAAACGAAAAACAATTTAAAATACAATAAAAACATCACACAATGGAATATTGGAAAAGGCTTTTTTAACGCATTTTGTCCAGCTTACGTCAAAAACCCGAGTTACGTCACAGCTCTTGGAACCAATTAATGACGTAGGATGGGGTATGACTGTACAATATCTATCATCCATTTTGTTGACTGTAATTAACGACTTACCCGTGCACTTAGGAATATAAAATATCGATAGTGTTCAGGAAAAAAGGCTTGAAAGTGTCATGTTTTGCCAATTCTCGGTTGATAACAGCCTACCTGTCTAGATGAAAACAGTATGGGAAACAAGATATTTTAAGGTGCCTAATCACTCCGTACATTTATATTGCCTATTTCTCTAATTGGTCATGAAGTATACATTGTAGAAGGAACAATAAGAACAGGATCGAGGTCTGGAAATAAAACCATTAAGTCGTTTATCGGTTTATTTGATAACCCAATATATTATTATCGTTCCCAGTGATAAACAGACTTCCCGACATTGTGTTCGTGGTCGAAGTGGATACGATTCAAAACATTTACATTCATTCTGGTTGAATATCCTTCATATTTATGTATCATGAATGAATCTTTCGAAAGGATCGAATGCCAAACAAATAATCCGACGATTTCCAGTAAACATAGAACAAGGTACTTTCCCTTTCCCCCGATAATTGCCACTCTCATTTTGAACACATCCACACAATTACTGTTATATAATACTTTATACTCTGTCAAATAAGAGCCGTCATGTGTTATTGTTTTCGTGTCAATATTGAGCTATAATGTTCACACTTGTCTGTGACGATTTATTGTAGCAATGTTAATTGAGAATTTCGTTCGTTTGCCGACTTATCGTTTATCTATTGAGTCACTGATGTGAGCATACATAGACTTTATAAACAGAACTTAATAAGATGAAGAGTGATTAAAAAAATTAATTTTGATTCCTGCGAGATAATAACACGACAACAACCTACGAACTGAGCGGTGTCTGAACCATTACAAGAAATGGCAAGTCTCATATAGTTAATCGATTACAAATATTTTGATGCGTGTTCGGGTGCCAACTAAATCAGCACCTGATGGTGAAGAACGAACTAAGTATATAATAGGTAATAATGAAAAGTTTAGTCAGAAGATTCCTTCCTAAATAACACTGACAAGGCACTGTCAATTGTTCCAAGCTTTGTAATACTTTGATTTTCAGTGGCAGAAAGGTTGGCTTTGAAATCGTAGTCTTTGGCATCTCTTTAATCTAAAAGTAAATGTGTGTGTGTTTGTGCAGGTAAAATTGTAAAAAAAGTTGGTGCACGTTAGTCATTTCGTGCTAAATTCATTTCAGCATCCAATTCATTGTACCTGTATATTCTGTGGCAAGAGGAGCTTGTCATTTCCACAGATTAATTATCCAAATTAAATATTAGCGAAAGTCTCTATTAATTGGATATCTACAGGGAAAAAGAACACTTTCTGTCATAAAACTTGTATATGCTTAGCCAACTTTGAATAATAGCCAAGCGCGTGCGAGCACACCATACACACAAACAAAAATTGGCATCCTCTTTTTAATATCCTGGTGAATCGTCCAAGTGTTGTATTCACATAATTCTGTGCACCTCTACCCCACACCCACATATTGACAATTATATCAGGGAATCGATTCATTTTTAGAAACCACAGTCACTTGGTCTAGCTGCGTCAGAGGAATAAAAAACCTAAAAACTAATAGCACGCCATACTCAGTCTATTCATTTGATATAAAATACCTCACCTTACTCTCTCTACAGCCAACTATCACTTTATTGACCATTAGGGATAATATCGAGGATAACTGGTGTTGAAAAACATCATCTGATATTTCAATTGTGTTCTGAAAACACCGTAAAGCAGCTAATCACTAAAGTTAATTTTGGATTAGTGCATCCCTTAACAACTCGCCACAGGTAACAAACAGACACAGGTAACCGTACACATAGCTATTCCCATTTATCATTATCAGGTATGTTGTATGCTGAACCTGTTAGTTGTTAAGAGTTTAATTTGATTTTCGCTCTTAAAATAATATATGACAACTATAACGCCAATATAAATAACTTACATATGGTTCACAATAGATCTATAAAAGTCTTCCAAATACGGATCCGGCACACAGGTATGTAGATTAACATTGTCAGTATTTCAGATCACCAATCATACATTATACACCACTCACTATTACTAACCAGTGACATCATCTATTACTGTGATTACAAAATAACAGTTATACAATTTTGGAACTTTCGTGACCATCTCAGTGATACTTTTTTAACACCCGGAAATAAATGCCTTACTTATACCAACTTGAGGTGATTAATCTACATATTCCAGTAAACCATGTACAGTAAAAATAGTTATAAACGCTGAGAATGTAAGTAGTTGTTGCAGACAATATACTTTACCTACTAGATCCTATCATCGGTTTAATACCTATGTCCACATAGGTAGGTGATCGATGTTTATACACCTATGTGTGTATGCGCGTGCACACAAATCCACAGACGTTTTTCAATAAATCCGTCTGTTACTGCATAGGTGATGTTTAGTAAACGTCTAATAATGACTTTCTTGTAAGTATTCTTAGCTTATCACATCGTATAAACTTAATATCTAAATTATAAAGAAGATTTATCTGAAGCTAATACCTGACAAAAAGATCGTGAAAAACTACATCACTGGCAGTGGGAATCATCAAAATACATATAACAGTAGGAGCTTCACTTCTGAACATTACACCGAGTGTACACAGCATTGTCAAAACATCTCATTAAATATAATATTAGTTTGGAATAATAGGAAAAAGCTAGAACACAAATTAGCTGCTGTAACAATATAATGGAAGTGGAACGGCATTTTTAAAATATCAAAGAAATACAGGACATTGTTTGTATAATGGCGATTAACTGTAAAAGAGTTTACCCATTGATTGAAATAAATTGCCGTAAAACGGGAGTAGAGAAATGGCAGGTGAAACAGAGACAACTGATCAAGACGTGAAACGGTGCATATTCTGACACATCACAGTACACGGACAACCATACAGCTTAACAACAACAACACATCAACAGGAATGTTTGAAGGCAGTTCGTCACACGGCTACGAGTTTCAGACGGATGTCTCCGTTGGAGCGGGTCCACTAGGCTCCACTCTCTCGGAGAGCAGATCC
The DNA here is from genome assembly GCA_025642065.1 of Paralvinella palmiformis. Classification (NCBI taxonomy): domain Eukaryota; kingdom Metazoa; phylum Annelida; class Polychaeta; order Terebellida; family Alvinellidae; genus Paralvinella; species Paralvinella palmiformis. Next base: position 897,710 of record JAODUP010000059.1, on the reverse strand, counting down.
AGAACGGCAGGAAACTTGGAGAACCGCTCCGAGCCGACGACGGTTGCCCCGCGGGCGCCCCACAACAGTTTCAGGTGCATCTCGGTCCGGAACAGATCGAGCAGGTCGCGCCGCTGCCTGAAGTCCTTCATCACGTTTTCGGACGTCATCCGGTACAGACCACACTGCTGGGTCACTATACGGGTGGTATCCAGATGGGCGAGCATCACGTCCAGACCGTAGCCGTTCTCCTCGTCTGCCATCAGATCGTCTAAGTCCTGCTCCAGAAGCCTGACTAGTGGCATGATATGGGGCATTGTTATGTCCTGGAGTGGCAGCATGGCGCTGGCGTTGTCCAGAGTGGTCAATAGACATCGCAGACGATGATCAAATAGGAAGGCGCTCTCCGAATAGTCCTGTGAGAGTGACAGCCACGTATTGCGCAGCCTTCGGACCTAGTCAAAGAGAACAAACACCGAGACATTTCATGAAGTGCTCTCTCTCTCTCTCTCTCTCTCTCTCTCCCATATCTCTATCTCTCTCACACACACACGCGCGCGGGCGCATACAGACAGACACATACACGTGCTGATCCTTCAAATATCCTATAATCTTACCTGCGGAGTCAACAGTCCTGCCATAACAGCAGAAAACCCGTACAGGTTACCCAGTTTGCCGCGAAGTTCAACAGCAATATGGATCCACTGATGGAGCATTTGTGAACGATCTGAACATTTTGAACACATCAGGATTGTGAGAGCAACGAACAGTGACAAACAGTTGTACCTGTAAATAAAGGGAGATATGAATCAGGGAATTGTCGACCTTCAAATATTTGTTTTTCAAACTAGCATGAAATTATATTTCAGCATCAAGGGTGGGAGTCAATTATGATGATGATGATTGATGTTTTACGGCCACTTCAGATTCCCAAATGGTGGTCAAATCCAGTGTTGTCCCACTACATTCCTAGATATTTGATTCAATTTTTGAATTAGCACCTTTGCTGTATCGCGCGAAAAACGCATTCTGCGTGTTTGGGGCTTTAGTGTTCCACGTTTACTGTGGATCTTTAAACGTTTATCCTTGCTCTGTGTACCCTGAGGTTAGCTCTGTAGCCGCGTTTGCAGATACTACCACCCTTTGCACTATTTGAGCCTCTATGTTGGAGTGGTTGAGAAACCTCCTCCCCCACCACTCACAGGGGAGCAGTACGGAAAGATGGAGCCGAAATACCCTGAGGGTGGTCACTGCCAGAGTGTTTTACGTCCTCATGGGGTCTTTATCGTCCCCCTTTATTTTTAATAACTCAGTGGAGACGGCAACGCCATTTAACGTGGTCAGCCACCCACGATGTAGTGAGCCGAGAAATTAATCTCTAGAAAAGTTTCGACTTCTTGCTCGGATCGAACCTGTGACCCTTGACATCAAGTACCAGGTGCTTAACCCCTAGGCCACCGAAGCTCATCCGGGTTATATTTAGTGAGAGCATGTATACACAGACTGATTGTCTCACTCATTGCTGTCCTTTTAGTTATTTCTGATGCGACTGTGGATCACCAGTTATTAATTTTGATCCTTCAATGTCAACAAAAGTCCTCTATGTCAATTACAGTTCTGACCTGTAATTAATAATTTGACAACTAAGTTAGATCTGCTACAAAATACAAATATTAGTTGTGTCTACTGAGACCGGAACATGAGATAATTAACCAGTATTAATTATTAATGTAACAACAACAACAACAACAACAAAAGTTGAAATTACAGTTACCTCGAAGTGTTAATATAAATATCATACATGGCAGCAATATAAGAATATGTTTTATATCAAGCTTTTCTGTTATGATATATAGATACGTGGCCCTTTAAACAACACAATTTAGTATCATTGATGTGATGTGTCATACGGGAACAATTAATGGAAAAAAATATGTTTGTAAATTATAACAGCTAATTATTATTGAAGAAGAGTTAGCAAACTAGAGAATTATCAATCTTCTACATGGTTCTGGTGTCTCTCATATTACCAGCCCGATACTACACTAGGGAAGGCTTCGACAACATGTTTATTAGTATATAACTGATGTATGTAAATATAACTAGTTAACACACAATTTCTCTCTCTCTCTCTCTCTCTCGTTTTTGAGAGGATTGTTTATATTTCTACCACTCCAGTAAAAAAGTTAGGTAGCTAGCTATTTTATCAATACTGGTACTGTTTAAGAATTGATGTAAAATTATATATTAAATACAATGATTCATAGGATTCACACACACACACACACACACACACACACACACCATGCCATGTCATACCATTGCCATCTTACTTCAACTCAGATTGATACAGACCCGGAACAATTCCTATAACAAACAACATAAAGAAACTGAAGTGATAGTCACCTTTCTATAATATCTAGCCTAAGAACGTGACCGTGTGGCAGCGTCATCAGCTCCAAGCCGGAATACACTCCCAAACCAACATCATGCATTCCAATAACCTTGAGAAGATCCAGATCGATGGAAGTCAAATGTTGTGCCATTACTTTGGTATCACTCTCAAGTAGCAGAGACTTAATCGTAGTGACGGCCGATGGTTCGAGCGGCTTATTATTAGGCGTCAGTATTTCGGAATCGTAAACAGAGAGGTCAAAGTTCGAGACCGGCTCCGGTTCAGGTAAGGTAAACGGCGCTATGGTCACTGTATTGGGATCCTCTGTGCGCCGACTCAGCCTAGGTACGTCATATACTACCTGAGCATTGCGATTCTGACTTCTTGGAACATCGTACGCCGAAGCGGATCTCGCCGAATTCCGGAGGATGCTCAGACACGAAGCTGAAGGCGTCCTCTCGCTTGGCTCTAGATGGGACGGCCACGACTTGATCTGATCGTAGTCGGAATAGTCGCGGCCATCATCCTCGTAGAGATCTCGATTTCTAATGGCGACCAAGGGCCGCTGCTCGCCCGGTTTCTTCCTCACCGTCGGGATTCGACTAGGTTTCGGCGGCGGATTACGAGACAGGCTGCCGTCAGAGTCCGCTAGGTGGCTCTGGCCGCTGATGATCCTCGATGCGGGCTGCGCAGTAGTCCCCGGCGATATGACTGGCTCGCTTCCGGTCCGATGATGCACGGCCAGTTTGTGCTGCAGTCTCGGTGAAGAGCAGGTATGCTGGAGGTTGGCACCGACATTTGGCGTTAAGGAACCCCAAACGCCATGACTAGTAGCGTTTGTTGGCAGCGTGTTGCATGCTGCCTGAACCGACGGCATGCTCGTCTTGCGAGTCATCTGATGCTCAGGCGAGTCTTGGCTGGAATCATCAAATGAGAGGAGAGGTTGGCTACCAGCTCGGCGTGAATAACTTAACTTCTGCTGAATGCGCGGACTGCCTTGCGGGGATGGCCTCGGCGATGCCCACGGGCTTCCACGTGGCGACTGACCACCCTGGCTGCTCGGGTCGTAGAATTCCAAAGGTACAGTGCGCAGGATTGGCTGCGATATGAGCGCCCCAGACATCTCGGTGATGACCTTCTGCTCCTTCATGTGGTGTAGAATCAAATCTGATGGACGATCAAACTTATCGTCCTCGAACTGGTACTCAACGATCGGCTGGCCTCCACCTCCCTCGTACACCTGCTTGTTGAGGACGAAGTGCAGCGGCATTCCTCTCCAGAACACAGTCAACACGAAGTCTCCGGGCTGGCTTAGGGAATCTCGGACAAGAAAGTCGCCATCTTTGGCGAGCAGCTTCTCCGCCTTCTGGCGTGGTATGTTGCCATGGTACCAACCGAACTGTGACAGGTCTTTCATGCTCGGATGTTCCCGATTGTTGGCGACCCCCAGTAGCACCTGGGCCACCTTGGCTGCCGACACCTGTGAAGATGGTATGCTGACGGCGGCATAATCAGCGTGACCAACCTGGGATGGCGGTGTACCGCTGTAAGCAACGACGGATACAGTAGAAAACCCAGAAAGACCAAAAGCCAATCCCATAGTAACATATTAAACGTTAGCTTTTAGCAACGACGTACACTACATTGTACGCTATTCTCACACCAATCGAAGTACAACAACATAATCCACATCTGATTCGTCATCTGGCATATAAAGATCAAACATTATATTTAATTCTTACCTTCCAGATCCCGGTGGTGTATCCGACCTCATACTGGCCTTGTTCATTTCTAGAATTCAATAAAAACACCACTGCTGAGCAACGTTTTGACAAGAAATGAAACTCAGTTATGTAAACAGAGAGAGAGAGAGAGAGAGAGAGTCTACAGAATGATGACATTTATTTCATGAACACATTGTAACAAACCTACTGTGATTTTATATCTTTAATAACGCGACAGATGAGAACACTTTCTTTAAACAAAGCATGGACTAAGAACATACAAAAGACCTGCCTGTAGTTGAAACGAAGAACGCCAAACAACAGACAAGACAAGACAAAACGCCGGCATTGAAAAAAAGGTTACTCACTTCTATTAAGGACCTTCTCCTTGAATATAACTAGCGTGGAGACCATGCGAGCCCGGTGGGCACCATTCCGGACGCCTAAATCACGGATGTCAGCTTCGGACAGCGACAGCAAATCCTGAAACGTCAAGTTAGTTTGGAAATAAATGGCCACCACACTTGTAATCAACGACTGATCATATCAGCTTCTAACATACATCCTAGACACAACGTCGGCATATAATATAGCAACCGTAAAAACCTTTTATTTGACAAAAACACTATAACACATATAAGCTATTTTTGCTATTTCTTGAATAAGCTCCCTCCTATCAGATTATCTTTGTTTCGTTTAATATTTAATATGATGATGATACTTTCAGCCATCAGAAATACAATAATTAGTCAACTCAGAGAAGCAACAATATCAGGAACATCAATTAATACTCTTCTCTACTGTAATTCCGATTACAATACAAGATTATCACGATCAGCAATCACGCTACCCGGACGGATATCGCATTAATATAAATTGACGCACGCAAATATAAACGAAATAAAAACACTCCTTTCCGACATGCGGCCTGCAAAACGATAGAGATTCTGTATCTGTTTTGTTTGACGTTATTTACAATTCTCCACACCTACAAGCTTGTCAATAGCAGCCGACGTCCGACGCTATACATCGTCTATTTTACAGTCCCTCGTTGCCTATTTTATCGGGAGAAAATCGGCCGCTACTTTGGTTACTTAGACAGCACCAAATACTCGACTTTCCCCAACCTTTTTTCGGGGGGAGAGCCCCTAACCCTCTTCTGATGGAGAAGGGCCACTACTGCGTTACGGTGACTAACATTACCCCACGGCCACCACAGGTGAGCTGCTGTCTACTTTTTCTACGAGTTTGTCTACTCTATTTCTTACAGAAAAGGCTGACTTGTGTCACATTCGCTGGTTCCCGTACCTATAACGCTAGTTATATGAAACCTGTGCGTGTGTGTGCACGCGCGGGTGTGTACATATATATATATATATATATATATATATCCGTGGATCCTACTCGGATAGTCTATTACTTCCTTTAGAAACACCTGTCTTTATTGCTGCCTCATACTGTGTTTCATATACATCCCCGGTAATCTCCCAATAAGTTTTAAAAAGTAATATTACGTACCCAGGATTAATTTTGAGGTGGATCTACGGATACAAATCCATGACAAATACACAATTTTAAATATGTAACCAAACGTGTGTACCGGACATTGTTTCAAATATGAAAATTAGCATAAATAATTATTCAGCTTTCGTCAGATATCTAATCGTCCCCCCCCCCAGCTCGGTAATTACTACAGTCATGACATGTTTCACCGGTCAATTTCATGGTCTAAAATCGAATTATTACATATGTTAATTATCTTTATTGAATGGCTATTTAATCCCTCTTGTATCAACCAGTCATTAGACATTACCATTTATATATCAACCTGGATGATTATCGTAATCTAAATAGTACCAAGTATCACTAATCATCATACAGTGTTCGCCAATTTGTAATTCTCACATACCCATCATCACCTGTATATAGTGGCTAAAATGTCATTTAGGTTCGCTTTTATTGTTACTGCTACAGATACCCTCATCACCGCCCACCACAACAACCACCATTACTACTACTATTGCTATTATACTAATAGTAGTAGTACTATTACCACTACTAATGTATCAACGATTAGGAATAAAAAAAGTATAATAATAAAAATTTAGACAAAGATTTCATCCATCAATCAATAACAGCTTATTACGTGGCCAAGATATGGTATAGCATGAGTATATACTGCACGGTTTAGGTTGATGTGTAGAAATGTTTTTATTGATATGATTTAAGAGCAGCTCATGTATGAATGCTGGGTTATTGTAACTGTTGTCAAACTTCTAATCCAAACAAGGACATTATATTGTCACAACACTCATCCGACAGTCACCGGGTTTGGCCACTTTAATAAAATAGTACATCCCAATAACCGTTATACGCCGTTTACGGTCCCTTAAAATTAGTACCGCTGAAAGTACTGCCTGAAATGAGATATCGCTTCTCTGAACTTGTGAGAAAATATTCTATAGTTTGAAAGAAGACCCTTAGTACAGGAATAAGTAGCAACTAGCCTAGCCATCTAAAGGGTAAAACATGGCTGATCGTCATTTAATACTTATTAGAGAGCTTATTCAGAGCACATATACACTTACCAGCACTTAGGGATAAGATCTAAGTAAACGGAACCAAGGAAAATCACTTGCTAGCAGACTTTAGGATAACATCCTTTACATTGGCATCAGTCAGTGAAAAACTCTAAGAGATGTTATGTATCTGGCCCAAAACACGCCATCATCCATTGTGATAACAGTGTCATCTGGATCTGATTCTAAGAAGAAACTTGAGCGAGCTGCACCAGTAACTATACTATCCATTACAGAGACTGCCGGAAGTTAACATAACACGTACCACTCGCACTGCTAAACCGACTACAAGCGAACCTGTATAAACCGCTCCCGATAAACACAGACAACCTGTCCGAAACCGGCCTTGTTTCTTGTTACCGAAATTTTCCCAACTAAATCAATGTTAAATAATCTCGGAAAAATGACCATTGTCTATTCTAAATGTCTCGTTCCAAATCGATATTTCTCATCATAAATTTAATGATTATACCAATTTCCCAGAAGAATGATCTCCGATGTACTCGATATATCATCCTCGGTAGCTTCAAAAAGAAAATGGCGCTTCCGTGGTCCAGCGGTAGCGTGTTGGGTCACAGATCACTACCACCCGTGTTCGAATCTCGGCGTGGGCTTATCTGAAGGGTGTTTCATCTTCGACTTCGCTTCATTACCTATGGATGGCCCTCGTCCCATTTAGCCTACCATGTGTACAAAAGTGGCGTAAAACATCATTCATCATCTTCAAAAAGAAACACTGTCCATGCAGTTGACATTTGGTTCTATCGTGGCAGACAAAGATGCCACTAACTGCACTTGATAAACGAGAACCAATTTGATGGATAGAAATTATATAAACTGATGAACTAATCTTTATTGATGAACATTACCAAAAATCGATTGTCAATGGCACAGAGATACATTTGACTAATTATTACCTTGAACATGTGAACATGGCAAGTGTCATATCTATTTCGCCTGTCCCTTAATAATAACGTTTCTATTGTTGTCGTGCGCTTTGACATTTTGTTCATCATAATTATTAAAGAAAGCTGATATTCTGCACAATTCATCATATCGAACACAACCGTCAAATAACCTAGTCACGTGCCACTTCTTCTCCGCGAGTTTCGGTTTAAGTCAATTTTCTTCTGCATTAATAAACTGAACACTGCATCTATTTGGCCTTGTATTTTATCAATATAAAAATGGGTATTTGTCTAAACCGGCCATTGTTAATCATCCGATGGCTGGCTGGTTTAGACAGGTTCGTCTGTACTACCTATCAGTCTTGTGAAGTAATCATTTTAGCACTTAATAAAATGATATACTCTAACATAATGATATAAACTTGTTGAACAAATGACGTGATGAAACTCATAACACACACACACAGAGAGAGAGAGAGAGAGAGAGAGAGACCATCACTTACCTTCTCCTGTTTGTGTGCCCGGTTATATTCCATAAAAAATCTATGCTAAACAACCAAACTAACTGTATTTATATTAACCATTATATATAATACTAATACGGTGATAGTGTTATAAGTGGATAATGATAGTGGTACTACATGTGGTAGCCATACGGATAAGGATCCAGTGTAATGTGTACACAGCAAGATGTGTCAATATACTGGTGTAACGTCTGCAGATGAATCTAATTAAATATCACTGGATAATGTTAACACTAGCGAGCGACCCTTTTACACAGAGAGAGAGAGAGGGGGGGGTGAGAGAAAGAGAGAGAGAGTCGGTATATAACAATAATATAGCCAGTATAAAGTAAATTAGAGTGTAAATCAACCAATTAAATAATACACTTACAGCACGTACGACATCCCCACACCAAATAGGATACAAACGATGTTCCCAAACGTTACCACGATCGCTATCTATTTTAACATTTGTAATCCTATCTTACATTACGCCATACACTAGTCAGCTTCTGTGGAGACAGTGTCGAGCTAAATCGTCATTGACAACACACTACATCTCACTTAAATCATCCGACGACTTCATGCAAAATATATCCACAAAAAGATTACAATAATCACAACGAGTAACATTTTGCTACGATATCAACTGCTTACATAGGCTCAGCTGAGACCAGTCATCCCAGACCAGGATATGGCACTGAACTGACACACACACACACACACACACACACACAAGGGCGGAGATGTCATCACTGTAAAACATTACAGTAGCCAACAAAACAAAAACCAACCAATGTAAATATTCTATCTCGTGGACTTAAGCCAAACGGCGGCGGGGGGGGGGGTGCTGTAAAAATCTACAATCAACATACCATTTTAGGTGTAGTTCTCTTTTAAACGCATAGGTATTTGGAAAACCATACATTTGTTAAGCTGAATATTAGACACACATATAGATCTATCAAATCGAGAAATGAAATACTTCTGAGAGGATATAAAACCTATTTTACTTTAGCGGCTACAGCTGCTGTAAAATATCAGTTACACCAGAACAAGCTTGACGTCTACCGAACTAAAATAGTGTCCGGTAACGTTTCTCAGAGATTGAGAAATCCTCAACCCGACGTCTACACAACCCCCACCCTCCCAGTCACCAACAGGATACGGTTAATCGGCTGTTTTGACTGTATAAGCAGGCGTCTCTTTGTTAATACTTAATTAACACATTTATTTAATTATATATTTAGTAAAAACAGGATTTGACGTGACAGACTACAAAATTAACACCTGGTGGAATATAATAGCTAAATAAGAAGCAGATAGTTGGTATCGTTACTAAACATGATAATTAGTTTGTTGCGAATGTGTTTCAATATGTGCATGTGCTCATAACACGCACGCACACATCTAGATATCTAATGGTGTGTGTGCGCGCGTGCGTGCATAGCGCGAGTGCGTGGGTTTTACAGCAGCATGTGAAAAGACACAAGATATTGATGTTTCATCAGGGAACTGAAGGTGAGAACGCAGAAAAAATGGCTCTTCAGTAGGCCTCTCTTAATAAAATTCAAGGAGCAAGCAACTCCTACTGCATTCATATATATTATTTGTAATTATCACAGAATAAGGCGATGTAGAAACTTGTGTTTAGAGCAGTATTTCTCCTAGGCTATGGCATCTTTTATTGATTCTACTGAAGTCGGCAAGGTTCACCTATATAACTAGTTGGTAAAATTTATGATCTGTAAATAAGTTACGATCATATATAAATCAGCAAATTATATGGTTGAGGCTAGGATGGTGCAGGTCTACAGCAAGGGTAACAACTTGCAAACAGAAAAAGCCACTATTCTTAACTAGAAATTTAGGTTCTGAGAACAGCCTAAATAATTTCAGACAATAAATTTATAAATGAATACATACATAAAAATTAGTTTATTAAGAAAAAAAAGGTTATGCTGCATTTTGTGTCCTGATTTAAATTACATTGAAACAAAATGTAAATTTTCCAATAACAAAATACTTTTTTTTTCATTTTTTAAACATAACAATTTGCTTAATAATTAACTGATGATGGAAAATGTACATTTTGCACAATTACATCGTTAAATATATTACTAATTAATAATAATAAACACAAACTGGTGTAATATTACCCCACACAACGTGTTGTCTCTTCTGATGAGAGTTAGTTACACACTATTCTACAAACGTTATGATATCTTATAATCCAAAATAAAAAGGAAATCATAATGTATACACCGAGACATCAATCATTTATCGTCCTAAATAGCACCCCATTATTTGTGACCTTTTTGTGTCATGTATGATAACTGAAACTATTAAATGTGTGCATATTATTAGGTGTACAGTAGCTACAGAAACAGACCAGATATATTCCCTGAAATGCGATAAGTTCTCATACCAAACGGATAATTATTTAGTGGTGGGTTGGAACGAGCCTACTGGTGCTGTACCACACGAACTGGTGTTATAAGAAATGACGGGCTGGGAAACGTGTTTATCGTGGAAACACACGCACACACACACACGCGCGCGCCCACGCACGAATGCACATAAACTGATGTTATAATAAATCACGGGCTGGGAAACGTGTTTATCGTGGAAACAAACACAAAGTGATGTTATATGAAATGACTGGCTGGGAAATGTGCCCATTATGGAAACACACAAACACACACACACATACATTTGGCTCAATTAACTGACAAGTGTATAAAGAAAACGCTTTTATCGAACAAATAATATGAGCTAAATTGGAATTAAGGAATTCCAAGAATGCTAATATCTGTTTGAGAAATATCTGTACTTCAATAGCTGTGTAGTTTGAGACAATAAATAAAACTGACCACTGAACTGAGTACATCGATATGGGTTCCAGCTATTAGATAAGACAGTTTCAAAGATATGAGATGTTCAGATGAAACACTTACTAACACAGAGAATGCAGCTATCAATTCAAATGAAAATAAATAAAATAGCAATCATCTGTGAATAGGGGGCCATATAATATTATATAACAAATGGATAAGACGATTTTTTCTATGTCTGATGAATGAAATTTCTGTCTGATAACACTTTATAAGCTAGTAGCCATGAAATATAGATCAAACTGCTTGTTCTCTAGGTGAAGGTCAGCTGCGTTCTGACAACAGATCATATTAATACTGGAGATAATATGTGCATTGCAGATGTGGAAGGGTTCTGATTTACTGTATGACATATTGTTGCACTTAATGACACGCACCATTTATGAACTGTCTGTTCATGAAGTCAGTGCTACTGAATTGTACATAAAATGTTCATGACTTGGTCAAGCACATGAAATGGTACAACTGAAGAAGCTCACCATTCACAAATTGTTCATCACTTCTTAGTCTGAATAAATTATTCATGAAGTTTGTCATTATTTCACCACACACACACACATCACCACCACCACCACACACACCACCACCACACACACACACACACACCATCACCACAACCACCACCACCACACACACACACACCACCGCCATCACACACCACCACCACACACACACACACACCACCACCACCACACACACCACCACCACCACACACACACACACACACACCACCACCACCACCAGCCAACCTTGTTAACATCACATTTAGTATTAAAATAAAACCATTTCTTACTTCACATATCAGTGTGTGTGTTTATCTTACCTCCACGCCACTGAATTTGGAGAAAACTTTCTCATATTCTGCTAATCCCAAGGCTAACAACCATGTTGCTATGGGAACATGTTTAACTCCGGTAGGTACAGACTGGTTGGACGGAACAGTCTCCATACTGGTCATTCTAGGTGTCCCACACACACCTGTTCCATTATGATAAGGTGATGGATTCATTTCTCTAGAAGCATTGTCTCTATTTTGCTTGCACCAAGTTGGATGTGACAGAGGTAGGCGTCTTCCTGAAAACATCAGATCAAAATATGATCAATTAGACTTATTTGACAAATATTATTTAAAATAAGAATTTCCACCAAAAAGAAATGAATACTGGTACCTTTTGCAGGAAAGTATATTTTACGAGAAAAATTAATTTACTATGTCAGTATTTTCTAATTCTAGACCACATTTTGCTATGGAATTGGGTGAAAAGGTTGCTTTCAAACATTTTTGACCCAACTCCACCCCAGTGGCCCCTACCCTATCCACACACAGAGCTATTTTGCGTCTCCATGCAATATATCCCACTCTGGAGCCAGCTCTCTACTCTACTCTATATGAAATGTGGATAGGATTTGTATTAATTCTATTCTGTGGAGAAGAACAATCTTTATCAGAGGTACCTGTATTTGTGGGATGTTTCATTATAAAGTTTCCCCGACCATACGTCCCAAGTATGATCACTACCAAGGTTAAACAAATCATTCGATTACCAATGCCTTGTATCTGGCAATACTCAACTGTTCATTTTAAAAGTTATGTCATTCATTACTAGGACGGTGACTACAAAAATACATTTGAATAATTATGATCAAAATCAGATAGAGAGACATTGTTTAGCATTGACACTAAGACATTATTATATGAGAACGTTTACTCATTAAAGAACTGAGATAATCAGCTGAAAGCCTTTTACAGGTGAACGAAATATCCCAGAGACACTGAGTCTCCTCCTTCCCACCGCTATTCAATCTCATAAGCTGGAGGTTTACAATGCAAATATGCTAACAAGCGTGGCAAAGTTTAAGTTGTGTCAATAATACATGATGAGAGAGTAATATGTTGTTTCCAAGCTTAAAGATACAAATATTGATCATAAGCTTACTTTCATTCGTACAGGGTGCTCTATTAGCAGAATGATTAAAACACTGTATTGTAAATGTGAAGGTCGTGGGTTTGAATCAGACTCACACCTTTGATTGTGGGTTGATCACCTAGGGAGTCACTTCTTGCCGGTATGTTCCAGGTGTGTGACTAGGGCAGAGGTTAAACAAACCTCACTCACTCACTCACTCACTCACTCACTCACTCACTCACTCACTCACTCACTCACTCACTCACTCACTCACTCACTCACTTTTAATCGATACCAATGCTCTAAAGAATTTCGTTATTCAACATGATCAAGCTGCAGGTTGGAGCTAATGGTCTAATATGACACCTCTCCTCAGTGTGGATTTATCAAATCTAGTGCCATTATCAACTCCAAGCGGGTATCCTATACTACTATCCCTCTCTGTCCAACAAGGTACTTATTTACGGCTCAGTGAACCAGTGAGTGTGTAGAAGACAACCACCGGAGGGCATATAAATAGCCATATATTAGGTATTAATCAATAATATTAATAAGAATACTAAACAGTAAATTACACTCCAGACAAATTATTATACATTCTTCAACCGTAGAACACCAAATGGGATACCACTGTCACACACACACACACACACACACACACACACACACACACATACTTCTGCGTATTAATGGGAGAATTCTTAAGTAGCGCCCATAATTTGTTTGATGATATCAGAGTTCAGAGCAGACAGTGTGACACGGCTAATATTTTGATAAACTAGAGCAGATACAGCACACTGTAGAATGATTTGAACATTCTCAGCCACTGAGGTAGATCTCTCTACAGTATAACCAAAAAAAAATCGACAGCCAGAGAGCAACACAAAACAAATATTCCTCGCACTCAGAAATAAAAACACAAACAAACAGATTAATCTAGTGAATAGTTAGCAGGTATCTCACTAGACCACCAGACAGCAGACTGATTTAATTCCGAACAAACCGAGAACATGTATCTATCTAACAGACCATTGTACAGTATGTGGGGAATTCTGTACAATATATATTGGAAAACACTGTGCCATCTGACAAGCCACTATAAAGTGTGTGGGAACACCGTACAATCTGGTAAAACACTGTACACTCTGACAGATGACGATAGAGTCTGTGAGAACACCGTACAATCTGGTAAAACATTGTACACTCTGACAGATGACTATAGAGTGTGTGGGAACACCGTACAATCTGGTAAAACACTGTACACTCCGACAGATGACTATAAAGTGTGTGGGAACACCGTACAATCTGGTAAAACACTGTACACTCTGACAGATGACTATAAAGTGTGTGGGAACACCGTACAATCTGGTAAAACATTGTACACTCTGACATGCCATTACACATTCTGTGGGAACACCGTACAATCTGGTAAAACACTGTACACTCTGACAGAAGACATTATATTCTGTGGAAACACCGTACAATCTGAGAAAACACTGTACACTCTGAGTCTGAGGGAATATCATGCAGTTTGTGGCAACATTGTACAACATGAGTGAGTGATTGAGCAAGAAAGTGTTTAGGCTCGGTTCTTACATAAAATTGAGGGCTGGGATAGACAGATCAATACACTAATGGGGCTACTCCCTTATGAAACCAGTTGATCAGTGCAAATCACTTTATTGACGGATGAAAGCGTAAGTGTAGTGTATCCAACTGTACCCACAATAATAATCTGTACGGTCTATGAACACAACTTGAGACAACAATTCAGACAAGAGACTGAGAGAACACCTTTTAGTTTGAGAGAACTGCACATTTTAAGGATCACACTACCCTACCTGTGTTAGTGGGGGCTCAGTCTCTGGTTAGTGTCAGTTAGAATTCTACATCCTAGCCAACAAGTGGCTATGAAGCAGAATTCTCCCCATAAGAGCACAGTTGTTACTGAGCACCACAAGATTTGTTGAAACATGGGTATATGAATCACATTCGAACCAACAACCTTGGATGTTTGTAGCGCGGTGTTCTATTCACTGCACCATTGGAATGCCCGTATATTATTTATAAAACACAGTTTCCCAACGGCTTCTGTTATAACCATTTTGTAAACACAGGTCTGGTTTGAAGAGCGGTTTTCAAGAAATTTTATTTAAACACATAATTTCTGATTGAATCACTGATATCGTGTGTAAACACAAAAATGTTCCAGTTTTATGGCCACTTTTATGTACATGATACATGTAAGTTAAATGGGTTAAATGATTTATTTCATAATGAAAATTAATATCATGAATTATACCTTTAATACTGACAGCTCACGAGATATTATCACACAATAATAATAATAATAATAACGTTGAAAAGGGTTGATGCGCGGATTGATGATGATTGATATTTTACGGCCACTTTTGTGCACATTGTAGGCTGAATGGGCCGAGCCCTACGAAGGTAACGAAGCAAAGTCAAAGATGAAACACCTTTCAGATACGACCACGCCGAGATTCGAACACGGGTGGTGATATGTGATTCAACACTACCGTTAGACCAGGGAAGCGCCCTAGAGATGATGCGCGGATGATTTCCTTTAATGTGATTTGTTATCTTTACGTGGATGGAACTAAAATAAGAGAAGCTTAAAGCTCTGAACACCAAATTAAAATAAGCCGTTTCTCTGAGGGTATATGGTATTACGGGCCAGTTATTGGTTATAACAATAGCACACAATCTCTGAAAACAATTACCTGTATGCTGGATACTACTCTGATAGACACTGACCACCTACACTAACCACCTCTATAGTAGTGACTTTTCAACACGTCGTAGACATCACCGTACAGTGGTTTAACTGATCTTTCACACGGATGTTTCTAGGGTATTTCATGGTCTCTCAAAATATCATTTGTTAAAGACGGATCAATCAAACTTAGAGCAAGACCAACCCAAAATGAGGCATTGAACGATGAATGCTAGTCTCTAATGACAGGTGAACGTCCTAACATCATAAATTACTGCAGTCCAGAAACGAACACTGGTGTTTCCTAAAAATCGGTGGTCGTTTGGGACAATTTGTGGACTTTAGGTTGGATTCTTTGAAAATAAATTGGACAAACTACTTTAACTGGTTTATAAACACAGTTGGTTACTTAGAAACCCGAGGGACCAGGGTTTTCTTATGTATATCTATATAAGACGTGTAAATAATGACTTGTCTTTGCAAACAGGTGTCTGATAACGGTGAGTTAGCTCTCTACTCAACAAACACTTAACACTGAACATTGTGTAAGAGGATAAGGTTTTAACAACATGAACCCCGCTAGGTTAGACACATGTAACCACATACACCCCCCCCACACATACACACTGTCAGAGAAAGATTTGACGATTGCTAACAGCAGATGTTACAGATCATTGAGTTCTGGGGAGAAGCTGCCTTCACTTCCTGGAAAATACTGTTTAGTTCTCAAAAATTATCAATATCTGTCCAGCACTACATCAACATGCTGCTGTGTTTATGAACATACATATTCATACGTATCCTATCTCTCTCTCTATATATATATATATATATATGTGTGTGTGTGTGTGTGTGTCTGTCTGTCTCTGGCCTAACTGGTAGCGCGGTTGGACACAGATCTATAGCACCTGGGTTCAAACCCTGACTATCTAGTCTACCTCGTGTGTGTGTGTGTGTGTGTGTGTGTGTGTGTTGTGTGTGTGTGTGTGTGTGTGTGTGTGTGATAATAATAATAATGTATATTTAATAACAGAGAGCCTAAAATGACATGGCGCTGGTATAGACAGTACTGTATTTAATTTCAATTACTTTCTATCATTAAAAACTTGATAACACTTGATAACAAATATTTTTAACTATAAATAATCTAAATTTTATAACAAAACTAGTAAAATTAATTTTAAAAAAACATCTGATTAGATAAGAAACATGGCAGTATCAGTAATATTATATTAAAGGTAACAAAATATACAAATATTCATGTATGTGTGTAGTAGTGGTGGTGGTGGTGTGTATACAGACAGACAGACAGACAGCTACAGCTGAGCTAGCTCAACAAAACACAGTAAGCAGCTTAAAAATAAACAGTTTATGTACCAGTTAATGGCTAATAAAGACCCAACTGAGTGCCAATTATTAGTTTGTTTATCTTTGTCCGGGTCTTTTTGATGTCTACTATTGTTTACAGTCTTGACATGGTAATGGTCACTTGTGTATGCTGAACATTTTGATTTGTTTATCCTACTAAACCTGGTGTGTGCGTCTGTGTGTGTAATGTACAAGTATGTTATCACCAGCACACATGTATATGGACAAATCATCCTGCATTTGCGGCTACTTTTGTGAAAATGGTGGGTTAAATGGGCTAAGTGAAAGATGAAATATCCTCTAGACATACCCAGGCTGGAATATATATATATATATATATATATATATATATATATATATATATATAATAATACACACACACACACACACATTAAATAAAATATTTATACACGTTATCATCAGTGACTTCTTTTTACACATCAGGATATAAATCTACAGTTGGTGATATGTCATGCGTAACTTCACTTGGATTTTTGAAAGCTGTCAATCAAATGTGTGCCCATTTTTGGCCATGTCATGTCCAGGTACATGCCTCCACATACAAACATTTATTTACGTATACCCCAAAGCGAGCCCATCGCCCAGTTACCACGTTATCATTAACTCAGCTGTAAATTACCCCTTTCACTTACAGCAGGGAGTCACAACAGGTAGCCAATATTCAGCCAGCTTCGGCTTACCTTACCTTACCAACA